>JAXGGA010003850.1:0-96392 GCA_038373865.1 Uloborus plumipes
TAGAAGGGAATGACACCGTCTTAAACAAAATTCAACAATGAATCTTTAATATAGTGATTATATAAGTTATTTATTCCAATTAAATCAATTAAAATTCATTCATTTAATATTTTGATATGATTTGGTATATGTAAATGTGAGTCAAGAACTCTTACGTCTTTGTAACGGAGCTAAAGGCGATATAGAGGAGAAAAATTTAATTTACCAGAAGCACACATTTGCAACAGGCCTTAAAATTTCTCTCTCGGTCCTTAACACCAGCTAGATCGTAAAACACACAGTTGAGCCATATTTACTCATATCATAGACAGGAAGGGTTAGGAAATTTACGACGTAAAGTTTTCCGTAACATATTGTCTGAAATGTGCCATAAAACGAGTAACAGTTGTCATGTTCCTACGATGAAATAGTTTCATGTTGATGATGAACTAGGAGAAGAAGAAGAAAAGTATCGTTAAAGAAATTTTGCATTTTTTCAGTGTCTCATGAAAATATATTTTGCTTCAAAACGATGATAAAATATTTTATGCGATAAGAAAATCAATAATTTTATTAAAAAAAATACTTCTAATTTTTAAAGGTTTTTTTTTTTTTTTAATTTTATTCATTTATTTATTCAGGTTTTTTTAAAAAAATGCTGTTGTGTTCATTTTCAAATTTGAAACATTGAAGTTGTTGTGTCTTGTGCCAATTCGGCTGGCAATTTGGGGTGCACTGCTCAACGTTTCAACTCCAAATTAAGGAGTTAAAAAAGGAGTGAAATTAAGGAGTTCCAAATTAAGGATAAATTAATTCCAATTTAAGGAGAAGTCCGACTTTAAAATAGACACATGCCACAAAGACAAGTTGATAGGGAAGGTAACCATTCACAGCACTTGTAGCCTTCAAGTTTTACAGAAAAAGAAACAGAAGATGCATCTCGACATGTGCCACCTAAAACTGTAGGTGGTGGTAATTTTAGCAGAATATCATCAGAGTGTTTACCATCGATGTATCCAAAAAGACAAAAAGTCAATTTTTGTCTTTTTGGTAGTGAATTCTACGAGTACGAAGTCATTCCCTTCTAAATTTTCTGTTGCAAGATTGACTTTCTTGATCTTTCTTGTTGCAAATTTCTTGATAGTTGCTGTCTTTGAAACTATTGTCGGTCTCAGCGTCACTTACTACAACTTTTAACTGCTCATTTTTCAACAGTTTAGCAAGTTTAATTTTTTTTTCTTTGCAACTCTTTCAGATTCAATTAAATATTGAGTATGGAAACTTTTAATTGCTCAGTATTTCTTAATTAGACTATTCAATATATAAAAAAGTCAACAATTTTTGAAATGAAATAACTAAATACCATTATGGGGCACAGAGGAACTGTTGACATCTGCCGCTACATAATGTGTTCACACGTGCCCCTTAACTCAACTTAGGCCTAATTTGATAAAAAAAAGTTTTTTTTTTCCATTAAAAAAATAGTGCATGAAAACTTCCCTTATTAATGCCACTTTGCGACGAATAAAGCTCAAATCACAAAAAAAAATAGTTTCGGATATATTTTTACTCCGAGAACTGGAACATAAAAGTAAACTGCACCTTCCAAACCATAAGATCTTATGATAACTAAAAAACAAAATGGTTTAGATCTTTGAAATTTCAAGCAGGATATAGTATTTGTGTTACCATTTACATATATTTTTTTCCAATGTTTCTCTTCATTTTAACTGGGTAAAATATCGTTTGTTCACATGTACCCTGTTCACATGTGCCCCCCTCTCACCTATGTGTTAAACCTTATTTGGCTGTTTCGTAATACCGTGATTTGGATCTGCTACGCTTTCAGAGTACTTTCAGGTTGCACGGTAAAAATAATTCCCACATTCGTCCAGAATAATTTTCAGCTCATGTGCCTTATTCCTGTCAATAGCATATCTGGTAAAGAGCTGTAAAGCTTCCCGCTAAAAGTAAAGTAAATTTCCCTCCAATTGTATCGATCATTTCGAAATAGGTGTATCTCAATGCTATTGAGTTCACCGTGCCTCATTATTTAAAGCAGGGGTGGCCAACCTTTTTGGGAAGAGTGCCACTATCTGGGGGGAAAAGGTGGGCGTGCCATTTTCAATTTTGTCAACAAGCTGAAATAATTTTCAAAATTAAGAAAAAAAAAACTTGTTGGCGGCTGACTATGTGATTTTAACTTAAATAGTACTTTTTTTCACGCAAGTCTGAGTAGCGGAGATTAAAATAATAATACACTTAAAACATCCGAACTTAAGAGTTACCGTTAATAAACACTTTTATAGGTTCAGGTTCAGACAGTCGGGTTAGGCAACAAATAACATGAAACGTTTTATTCCAAAAATTAAACTGTTAGTACTTAATGTGGCTTACGAATTTGTAACTTTTTTACCTAGTCATTAATTTTAGGATGAGTTCTTCAAAAGCTAAAGAATATAAGGGTTTTAAGAGCTATCAATCAACATTCAACGGTATTTTGATTTTTATGCATTCATTAAAACAAACAATCTTCGTCCACAAACATATTTTTGAACCAAACTTAGAGCACCAGACATTTAAAGCGTGTTAATTTGAAAGAAAAAATGTCCGTACAAATTTGCAAAATCAATATAATTTGGATGACTTGCAGTTAAAGTAAGCTGCTATACTTGATTTCTAACGTTGCAAGATACAACAAGTCGACAATTGGGTTTTCGCTAACGTCTTGCAGGGAAATAGACGAAGAATTTGAAAAGATCAGTAAATTTTTATCATTAACTTCGGATATCTTAGTTCCAATATTGATGCGAAACGTATTAATCTTGTTTCTCCAAAGTTAAGAGAAAGAAACTGAAGTTTTATTGCAAAAGATATGATTTATAGTGGTTTAAGATAGTTTTCCCCACAATCTTAAATTTAAATTATTTAGGCGCCGGATAATAAAGGGTGAAATAGCTAAATTCAGTTGATTTTCTTCATTCTGATGTAAAAAGTACTCATTCCCCTTAAATGCAGTAACCACAAAAACGGAGAAATTCAGTTTTCGTCTCTCCTACTCGGTAATTCACGGAATATTTCCGTTTTTTTTAAGGAAAAAATGCGTTTTGAAGCTAAAACGGAAATCTTCTGTTGAAATCGGTAGAAAACTTTCTGAAAATTCAGGATTTTTTTAAACAGGGTACGTGTTTTAAAACATTCTCACATATTATAATGAGTATTTTTTCCTTTGGATAGCTATCGCACATTTCAATATAGGGATAACTTGTCATCCTTTTCCTTTTCGCCAAGGAAAAGATCATGAAACATTGTATAATCGGCGTTTATTATTCTAATCTGATTCCTTGGCACAAAGAGCTTCTGATGGGTAATATAATGATACTTATAAAGTTTTCTTCCCAAATGATTTTCAAGCAGTGTAACAAAAACAACTGAAAGTACTCCGTGTTCTGCAACCAATACCGAATTTTATCCACTGTGGTACTTTACTTTTAGACGCAGAGTTAACTTCTTTGACCATTTCATCGTCTGTAGCTGAAACTATTTAGCGTAAATCCAAAATTTCGTCTACAACACCGAAAATTTCATTCGTGTTTCGTACAAATATGCTTTTCAAAGTATTGCCTGTACTGTCACTTTTTTTCTTTGGATGTCCGAAGCTAACGATAAGTATTTACAATATTGTAGCTTGGAAATTGTATGCCACCACGTGACACATGTCATCCAATCGTTAGATTTATCAAAGGAAGGACTTCTGTTTTTGCAATATTTTTAAGAACGACATTATTTCTCAAATGTTTAAATTTTTTCAGCAAGTCTTCGCGTGCCACTCTTAATGCTCTGCCGTGCCACACTGTGGCACGCGTGCCGCGGGTTGGCCACCACTGATTTAAAGTCATTTGTAAATTTTTCCTTAAGAAAAAAAGTACAGGCTGTCACTTGATATTTAGGACAAACCGACCAGTGCATCAACACATAAGCAAATTTTTCAATTTCAAAAACTCATTGCATCGCTAAAATTGCAACATTTGCCACATAACCCTACGGATTTTAACATCTGTGAATTTATTATCTACCTTAAGGATCGAATATCCGTTTCCAACATTTGCTATGTCATATATAGACACTAAAAGGTTTCCGTGTTTTAATACATTTATATTAATTATATATTGCGTTCTTAGTCTAAGATGTATACATTCGCATCCGTGAGAAATCATATCGAAGAAAAACGAAGCATTTAACAGTGCGCTTTCTGCTTAATTTCAATAAATCCTAAGACCCTATAGTTATCTCATTTCACGTATTATGAAAAAAAAAAACTAGCATACTATATGCATGAAGCGATTAATTTATTCGTAAAGAATGAATAAACCCATTAAAAATCGATTATGCGGAATGAAGTCATTTTAAGCTGTGAAAAATGAAATCAGTTCTTGACTTAACACCTATTTAAAATTACGTATCTATCACGCTTTATTAAAATAAAAAAAATCAAATTGCTCTTAGCTTTGTAAAAAAAAACAGTTTTCTTTACCCCTGAGAATATTTTTTACCATTTAAAAATAGTTGGTTATCAATCAACGTTTCAGAAGATTTTTTTTTGCCATAAGTGCGGAACAAATATTATAGCTTTAAAATTAGTCAAGCACTCTTATTAGAATATTGGTTAAAAGAATATTCCGAATAATATAATACCTTTTTAATGAACCAAACCGCTGTAATGCATTATTTTCATCCAGGATAAAGGAATATCCCGCTTATTTGAATATTTTTCAGTGGTAAAATAACTATTCCGTGAAGCGGGCTCGACTGTATTTTGTTTCAAAGAATATTATTATGTTGATATTTCATTTATGATAATGAGTTACTTTCAAGCATTTTTTTCTGTTTTTAAGTTTACAGCAGGCTTTTATATTTCCGCATATTTTTTTCAAAAGTACAGATTTTACCTGAGGTGTATATTTGCTTCGTTCATCCGAGTTTTCTTGTTATCTTACACTACTCTAGTATCCTTCGTAGTACCTACCGCTGCATGGCTTCTAACCGGTTGTTTATGACCTTAAAGACATCCCGGATTTTGGATCTGAATAAGAAGCCTCCCAACCTCTGATACCACGCCTCAGAAGAATTTATCTGGAATGAGGACTTTTAGGACTTAGCGGCCATCCCAAACTTAACTTGCACCAGTCGCCCTTAGAGTAAGTATATGGATGATATTTGACCAACTTATTTCAAAATCAGAAATCTCCAGTTTACGAGCCTCACTGATTACATCGTCAAGACTCACTTGTTGACACTAGTATCTACTTTAAAGTTTGTGACTTTTCAGTAGCAAAATATTAAAAAAATCTTTTCGGTGATAGCAGAGTTAAGGCTCCTATAAGAGGGGAACTGACTCATACGACATTTTGGTTCCAAAACTGTGGGCGCGGAACCACTGGTATCTGTACTCAAGTTTTATTGAAGAAAAGTGGAAGCTAAGCTTGAATAGTAGCTGCATAAATGATATTTGGCTATTTTTGTCTATATGACAAAAACATTTCATAAACTCAGGCTTAAAACAAGTGCAATATGAAAATACCCAAAGTTCATGAAACATTTCCCAATAAACTGTTTTTAAATTCGAGAAAAGAGTTGTCTTTTTAAATTTACCTAATATGGTGCTTTATCCAACTAATCGTAAGTTATTTTACGCCAGAGCAACCAGGTATAGTATTAATGTGTTTCAAATACCTGTAACGGGGCTGGATCTAAGAATGTCTTGGAACCAAAATGTTGGTCAAGTTAGCCTGTCCTCTAAAGGAGCTCTAAGTAGAGCGAGGTGAAGCAAGAGACTCATAGAGTAAGAACAATTTATTGGTTTAAAATACATAAGTATAAAATAAATTTGGCTCTCTCAGCTGGTAATAAAGCAATAAATCAGCCGTCAACTATCCTACTATCTGTTCAGACTTTACATTTTGACGTCTCCCAGGTAGCACAAATGACCTTTAAACGTTTTATAAACGTTTTTAAGCGGTTGTTGCAACGTTAATAACCATTTTACAACCTTTTAAAAACGAAGTGTGCTACTTGGGTCCTGAAAACAAGAATCGTTATGCCACCTATTGAAATTCCATATTTAGGACTTCTTTCGCGCAGGTGATACTTTTTTAATTCAGACGCTACCTCTTTTCTTTATTTTACTTTATTCTTTAACGTTTTTAATGTTTTTTTTATTTTGTTTTTGGTTTTTTGTATGAATTTGATTATTTTTTCATTTTTAAAATTTCCATTGCAAGAGATTTCATTCAAAGTTTATTCATGATTTGATTAAAGAACATGCAGTCAATCATGAAAAGCATCCCTATTGTAACTTATCACTTTCTGCCAGGGGAGCTCTGAACTACAATTTTTGGGAGGGGAGGGGGGAGTTATCAATTTGCCGAATGAAGTTCCAATTTTACCGAATGATAAAATACAATTATACACACATGCCGTATATGCATAACATTTAGTGAGAAAAAAACAGGCATATTTTAAAAAATAATTCTAAAAACTAAAAAGAACAAATAATCTCAATGTTGCGATATTGTCTTCGAATTGCCGAATACGGAAATTATTGGGAGGTCGCAGTGACCTTCCGTGACCTCCCATTGGGGCGCTCCTGCTAGCTGCCTTAAATCAGCAGCAACAATTGTGAGCCTTCTTCCTTCATGCGCAGCTTACCATTTACGTTCCAAATATATCTTCCACAAGTATCTTTGGTGATCCACCACACTAAGAAATTACTCAGATACCCCATTATAGCGTATCCCACCTTGTAATAAATTGCCAGGCACCGTTTGGCGTGAATTGTTTATTCCTGAAATAACGGAATTATTTAACGATCCCACCTCCCGGGACCCAATCCCATCGTCTCCCGGGGTGCCAAAAAGGTGGGGATGGAACGTTCTACAAACTCCCGTGAGTCACTTAATGGCCTTGCAGGAACTCACAAGAGCGCTCATGTATATTTCAACACGCTCAGACGATTTCTAAATCGAAACCTCCCGCCGTTGCGATTTGAAGTGAAGCTATGAATGGCAATGGAATATCCTAACCAGGAAAGAAGATATCAGATAAAATGCTGGAGAGCCCTCACGGGAGGTCACTGTGACCTCCCAATATTTTCTGTACTCGGCACATTTTCCTGACGATTCGGCAATTTGAAGACAATAAATTGCATTGAGATTATTTGTCTTTTTAGTTTTTAGAACTGTTTTTTAAAAGATGCCTAATGCTTTTCTCACTGACTGTTGTGCATGTACGACATATGTGCATGATTGTATTTATCATTCAGTAAAATTGGAACTTCATTCGCGAAATTGATAATTTTCCCCCTTCCAAAAAGTTTAGTTCGTGGAGACCCTGATAAAATTGTTGATTTCTCGATCAGATGTGGACAATTTGGACTGTACTTGCTTTGCAATTGCATGCAGATAAATAAAGGTTGAAAATTAAAAGTTTCCTGATCTAGTAAAAGAACTAAACTCGAGTTATTTGTTAAGCAAAATTAATTTTCTAACTTTTTTTATTGCTTATCTTTCCGATGAAGTTTACTTGTCATCTGTGAGACACAGTTCTGGATATAAGCTCTTTACGGCTTTTAATTCTAACAATATATCTTTCGAATGTATTGTAAATGAATCAAAGTTTTTTTTGCTCTTATACTAATTATTTTCTAGAGGTTAGTTCAAAAAAATCAATAAAAAAAAATAGGGGATATTCCACAGAAAATCAGGTAGCGGTATCAGTTATTGCAACTGATTCTGATGTACAAGTATATTGTTAATTAAAAAACGATAGCGTTCTGTATAAATTTGATAAAAGGGAAACGGCGTTTAAAAGTTCAAAAAATATTAAAAGATTAAAAGGGGACAAAAATGTTTCGGAGGTATTAGCCTCCTTCTTCAGTGCACGGCAAGCAAATTTAGCTTGCTTGCTGGAGTACATGTAATCCAGTTTCTGCAATTTGTTCGTTTTTCTCGCAGAAAATAATTGTTGCTGTAATAGAGAGAAATAAATTGGTAGCCGCAGGGGATTTTTTTTTAATTAATCGAAAATACGTAGAGATCTCGTAGAACAATATAACTATATGCATAACAGAAGTTGCCAAAAATATACAGGATAACCAAATGCAGTGGCGAAAGCAAATTGCCTCTCCCTTTAGGGTTCAGCTATATACATAAATGACTATTTTTTGTATGTATGTCCGGGGTAATCTTCAAAACTACTGGACCGATTTCAACCATTTTTTCACCGTAGATAGCTACAGAAACAGGGAGCAGGATAAGCTATAATTTATTTCTAAAAAGCTTAGTTTAAAAAAGTTATTATGGAAAATAGTAACTTTTATGTAATTTCCCCATTAAATGAATAAATTTTTAACCCATTGTTGCAAAATTTGGTTACCTCGCAACAACAATATTAGTCTAGTAAACGAAGGTCAAAATTAGGGTGAAAAAAACAAAAAAACATGCAGTTTTGCAAATTGGCACACAGGTACAGGAAGGTCTCCTGATGAACATACTAAAAGTCCCCGGTGGTGAGGGGGGAGCTCGCAGCGCCCCCTGGTGTTTTATGGGTGTTTTTTCAGTTTTCGTCTTATATCTCAAAAACTATTTACTTGCGAGAAAAAATGTCAATTAATGAATTAAAGATCATAAAATTATCTATAAAACGCTTTTTTAGTTTTTATTATAGCTATCATAGTTGTCGAGATATTGAGCTTCAAAGTTGGTTAATTTTTGAAAAACCAACTATTTTTTCCATCTTTTCTATTTTTGGAGCCGCCTCAGTGATTAATTTGATATGATTCTTTTCTTTTTTCGACCTGAAGTAGTACAGGTCATTAAGGCGATTTGATTTCTTGAAACGGGGAGGCAGGTTGGGGAGGAAGGAGGCGAGGAATGAAGGAGGACCAAAATATGTACTAGTTCACTATTTTTCCCTCTACCATAGTTCAGCAAACGAAGGCCCTAAGTAAGGGTGAAAAATAATAATATAGTTATAAAAATTTGCACACACGTGCAAAAAGGGCTCCTGATGAACGTATTAAAAGTCCTCGGTGGTAGGGGGTGAGCTCGCAACGCCACCAGGGATTTTAGGTGCGTTTTTTTTTTTTTCAGTTTTCGTCTTACATCTCAAAAACTATGCATTCGTCAGCAAAATCATCAATTGGTAAATTGAAGAACATAAAAATACCTTTAAAAAGAATGGTTTAGTATCTTATAACTGAAATATATGGAATCGACTTGATATTTAATTTCTAAACTCGTGAGATTTTGAAAACCTATCGTTTTCTTCTCTTCTTTCTTTATTTTTTGGGACTGCGAAAGAAATATTAATCACTTTTTTTTATTTCGATAGTTCTGTGCTATTTAAGTCAACTAAGGTCCAAGAAGACCTTAAATCATGTTAGAAATAAAACGTATACCCTTCTGCGAAAAGGATAAATAATAAAAATAATGATAAAAAAGTCCAAACATTAAAAAAAAAAAAGAATAATACAAGTGAAATGATAAAAGTGAACAGATGTAGAAAAAATATAAACTAACATAATAATCACATTGTAACTCAAGTTAAATGGGTATTTTCGTCGTCTGACTGTTCATTTAATGTGATATCTAATTTTGAGCCGTTATGGCAGATACCCGGGCAGTTTATGCAAGCAATGCTGCAGTTCATCCTTGATTTTCTGCAGCCGCATCTTGTACCATATACTTTCGTGTATGAACAAAAAATCATGGAGAGAATGGAGTCAGGAGAAGGAAGCCTTGAAGTTGTTATAGGTTTCCTTGATGAACCGGCTTTTTTCCATCCCCCAGGATCGGGTGGAAGTAATCTCACCAACCACTTTTGAATCTGGTGATAAACTCTTAATAAATGAAAGTTTGCGGCATCTTCAGTAGGTGGGAAGGAAACATCTGGTTTTATTTTTCATGCTGCTCTCTGAAAAGATGTAAATCTCTGTTCATTCAGAGAAGTTACATTTACTGGAGCCCCATGTAAGGCCAAGAAAAATAATTGGCCTGCCCCTGCTACCTGCTATGGGGTGTAAAGGGGGTTTGAGAACACTTCCGGAACGTATCCCAATGATTGATTTTTTTGCAACAACTTTATGAATTTGTCTCTGCCTTTGTTATATATGTAGCTGATACTGCGTCGCAGCTGGAGAAAGCATGGAGGAAGATAATTTGATCTTTGAACTTGCAAGTGTTTTGTAATTCTTGTAAACAAAAAATCTTGGTGATCACTTTATCTTGCCTGGTTTAAGGAAAAGAATATTATTATTACTTGGAGTCAAAGCTATTAATAAAACAAGAAGATCAACGTCTTTACCTACGACAACAAAAAATTTTTCAGAGAGAGATTTTTCCAACGAGGTTCGAATTATCATGGCATCAGCGTCATCATCACACAAACGGAACTCTTTTTTCTGCGATCATCTTTATTAATCTAATTTTGTTGGTGGAAATTGGAACGAAAGTTTTCTTGTGGCACGGTGATTGGCATGTTTCCTTCAAATTTAATCATTTTCGCAGAAAGGTATACGTTTTATTTCTAACATGATTTAAGGTCTTCTTGGACCTTAGTTGACTTAAATAGCACAGCACAATCGAAATTAAAAAAAAAGTGATTAATGTTCCTTTCACAGTCCTAAAAAATAAAGAAAGAAGAAAAGAAAAAGATATGTTTTCAAAATCTCACGAGCTTAGAAATTAAATATCAAGTCGATTCCATCTATTTCAGTTATAAATTACTGAACCATTCTTTTTAAGGGGATTTTTATGTTCTTTAATTTACCAATTGATGATTTTGCTGGCGAATGCATAGTTTTTGGGATATAAGACGAAAACTGAAAAAACGCACCCAAAATCCCTGGTGGCGCTGCGAGCTCACCCCCTACCACCGAGGACTTTTAGTACGTTCATCAGGAGCCCTTTTTGCACGTGTGTGCCAATTTTTATAACTATATTATTATTTTTTCACCCTTATTTAGGGCCTTCGTTTGCTGAACTATGGTAAAGGGAAAAATAGTGAAAAGTAAACTTTCAGATGTTTTTGTCTTCCTTCACTCCTCGCCTCCTTCCTCTCCAACCTGCCTCCCGGTTAACAAGAAATCAAATCGCCTTTATGACCAGTACTACTTCAGGTCGAAAAAAGAAACTAATCATATAAAATTAATCACTGAGGCAGCTCCAAAAATAGAAAAGAGGGGGAAAATAGCTGGTTTTTCAAAAATTAACAAACTTTAAAGTTCAACGTCTCAGCAACTATTATAGCTATAATAAAAACTAAAAAAGCGTTTTAAAGATAATTTTATGATCTTTAACTCATTAACTGACATTTTTTTCGAAAGTAAATAGTTTTTGAGATATAAGACGAAAACTGAACAAACACCCATAAAACACCAGGTGGCGCTGCGAGTTCACCCCCTGCCACCGAGGACTTTTAGTACGTTCATCAGGAACCCTTTTTGCACGTGTGTGCAAATTTTTATAACTATATTATTATTTTTTTACCCTTATTTAGGGCCTTCGTTTGCTGAACTATGGTAGAGGGAAAATAGTGAACTAGCACACATTTTGGTCCTCCTTCATTCCTCGCCTCCTCCCTCCCCACCTGCCTCCCCGTTTTAAGAAATCAAATCGCCTTAATGACCTGTACTACTTCAGGTCGAAAAAAGAAAATAATCATATCAAATTAATCACTGAGGCGGCTCCAAAAATAGAAAAGATGGAAAAAAGAGATCGTTTTTTAAAAATTAACCAACTTTGAAGCTCAATATCTCGGCAACTATTATAGCTATAATAAAAACTAAAAAAGCGTTTTAAAGATAATTTTATGATCTTTGATTCATTATTGACATTTTTTCTCGCAAGTAAATAGTTTTTGAGATATAAGACGAAAACTGAAAAAATACCCATAAAACACCAGGTGGCGCTGCGAGCTCACCCCTCACCACCGGGGACTTTTAGTATGTTCATCAAAAAACCTTCCTGTACCTGTATGCCAATTTGCAAAACTGCATGTTTTTTTGTTTTTTCAAACCCTTTATTGACTAGACTATATTAATAGTAATCATGATGAAAAATTTGAATCAAGGCCTTTCTAGAGTAAGTATGAAATTTATTGCTTTCTTAGGACTTTTATATTCATCTGTGCCAATAATCGACACTGGATTAAATAAAAAAATAATTGATTTTGGCAACAGTTAGAAAATAGAAAGTAATTATTTGAAAATTCACACGGATAAAATAAATAACACATTTAAGTTTGATTTCACGTTCTCCTTCACACCCAGTTAATCTACCGCATGGTCACAAAAAATAATTTTGAGAAATATGATTCTACTGGGGTTAGTTGAAAGTCATATATTGGCATGGATTTGGGATGTTGCATTTAAACCCATGCGAGGCCGGGCATATCAGCTACTGTTAATATATTTTTTTCATTACTCAAAGCTTATTACTATTTATATACGTTTTTTTTTAAAGTAAGTTAATAAGTAAACTAAGTTTTTAAATAATGTTGATTCGTTGGATTTTCAATTTCCTATATTCACAACGTTTATCTATGCGTGCATAACTTCAAAGTTGACATTTTGTGTAAAGAGCGTTAACTTTGTCTTCACCATATCAAAGAAATCGCCTGGCAATAGCTAACAATAGAACCGCTATATAGACAGGCCGACGAATCAAGCTTAAGTTTTACCACTTTGGATCCAACTTATGAACTTTGACTTTCAATTTTCATTGTTGCGGCGTTAGGGTTACCAGAAAAAGTTTCGGGATATTACCAAGCTTTGTTAAAGTCACGTAAAAAATTACCAAAAACGCAATAACTCGCCAGAAAAGACAACCACTCACCGAAAAAGACAAGTCTCAATCACGTTCTGGATCCAAAGTGGTCAAACTTAATCTTGATGCGCCGGCTCGTCTATATAGGGGCCTTAGCTAACAACTAATCGCTATTGCAATAGCTAACATTTTCTACCTTATATACTTTGGGGGCAATCTGTGCGTATGGTTGGGAGGGGGAATGAACGCGCGAAGATGGTTTTAATATGTTTAAAAAAAAAAAAAATTGAACTCCTCCTTTGAGATAATCATGTGTACGCCACTGCCCAAATGATCCTTTAATTTCCAATGACAGGCAAGTCCGTGCGAGTATCGCTAGTAGATAATAATCCTAATTTAGTATTTACATTTAAACTCAGTAATATAGTTTCTTTAGATTGTAAATTACTGTTTGGGATTTTTTGAAAATTAGATTCAACATTTTTAGTGTACTAACTGGATTTAATTTCCTGAGTTGCACCTATTCATTAAGCTACCAGTAATATTTATCATATATTACTAATATATATATATATGCTGACCTTTATCCGAGTGTAGGGGAGACTGGGGACGGTTGTGACGCGGGGCGGTTGTGACAGTCGTCATATTAGCTAAACCATAATTAATACCTGGTTGAAGCAAAGAGAGAGAGTATCAGCATGTTTGTCTGAATGTGTGTCAAAGCATTGCGGTAGCCATCGAGCGACATTAACGCTATAGAGGGGTTGGTTACTTTTTAACAGTTAAAAGTAAGTTTTTTTGTTCGATGTCTTTTAGTAATTCCTGTTGAATGGGTACAGATAGAGAAATGAAAGTTTTCTGCCCGTTAGTAGTAAACCTTAATAGTGAAATAGTAGTGATTACTTTTTATGTAGGCTATTTTGTATTGCAATGGCGATTGCTGTTTTCAAAAGTAGTGGATTAGGGTCGGTTGTGACAAATTGCGTGGGGACGGTTGTGACACGAGTAAAACATGTTTTTATCATATTTGATGCCCATATTACGCTTGTTGAAGACAGAAATAGGACAGTGTGACCTAATGAAATATAAAGAAGCTTATAAAGAAGTGAAACTTTTTTTTCTTTCGGACAGCTTTGGAAATGCAACGTTAATCGTAAGTCTTTGCTACGAAACATTCATTCGTAAACGCGATGGAGCCGGCCGGCGCTGTCACAATGAAAACAACGTGTGCATAGGTTATATTGCTCATAATAAAGTGCTTTTGAGCTTACACATACGCTGAAAGCAGATATGAGAGTAAAATGGCTTCTGAGAAATGGTTCCGTTCATTTATAAATAGAAATGTTTCACGTCTGTTCGCATGCAACTGGCCTTTCAGGAGTAACAAGCTTCAATAAAACAAATTAATGTGGAATCTTTCTTTGATACTTGAGAATTTTTATGAACAGACACGGTTATGACCCACAGGATGTGCATAATGTTGCCAAAACAGACGTTACGAAATTCCAAAAACCTGATATTTTTGTAAAACTTGGTATAAGGCTACTTCAACTGAACGAGACACATTATTAAATGTTAAACTTTCACAGATGAAGGTTATGTTGAATTACGTTTAATATTACTTGAAATTAAAAGTGATCTAGACTGTTATGCTGTATTTTTGAACTTGTCACAACCGACCCCAAGCACTGTCACAACCACCCCTGGGGTGGGGTCGGTTGTGACATTTTTTCCTTTTTTGTTTAATTTGGTCCTGTGAGTTAACTATTTATTGTACTTAGGGAGAAAATTTTGGTGTTTATAAGCAGGCAAATAAACACTTCAACATAAAAACAACTTTAAACCAGCTCACATTCATTACTAAGGGATCTATGGGGGAGCAAATGAAAATTGTCACAACCGTACCCAGTATCCCCTACTACTGCTGTCATTTGACTATTCATGTAAGGTTCGATTGAGCTGATTAAGATCGAGCTCCTTTAGAGAACATACCTAGAGAACGACATTTTGGTTCCAGAACATTCTTGGATCTAACCTCGTTACAGGTATTTGAAACACATTAATATTTTATCTGGTTACTCTGGTGTAAAATAACTTACGATTAGCTGGATAAAGCACCATATTAGGTAAATTTAAAAAGATAACCCTTTTCTCGAATTTCAAAACAGTTTATTGGGAAATGTTTCATGAAATTGGGTCTATTTTCATATTGCACTTGTTTTAAGCCTGAGTTTATAAATGTTTTTGTCATATAGACAAAAATAGTCAAATATCATCTATGCAGCTACAATTCAAGCTCAGCTTCCACTTTTCATCAATGCGGATACCAGTCGTTCCACGCCCAACGTTTTGGAACCAAAATGTCGGATGAGTCAGCTCCCCTCTTATAGGAGGAGCCTTAGATTAAGAGGGACCGAAGTTGAAGAGTATAATTTTCAGCTGACTGGGGTTAGGGGAACAAATGAAACGTGTGCGATGATTGGAAGTAGACACTCTCAGTTGCTTTGGCGTAAAAGTTGGTAGTCGTAATCCCTGATATGCTATAGTGCACTATGAATTAATGTGAAAGAAAAATGAAAAAACAAAATAGCTCATTATCCGATGTATAGCCTAACATTACAGTCTTTTTAAATGCTGTTTTTTTTTTGGGATTTTGAAAACTAGATTCAACATTTTTAATTTACTAAATGAATTTATAAGTCCCCGAATGTGGAAACTATTCGTTCAGCTACCAGTTATTTTTAATATCTACAGCTGGTATACTTATATGATATCCTTTGCCTTTAAACTCAAAAAAAAAAAAAAAAAAAACCTTAAAAATAGTTCATTGTCTCATATAGGACCAAACATTTCAGTATTTTTCAAATACTGTCTTTTTTTCTTTGTTGATTTGCTTGTTTGCATTATTTTGACGTGCATTGTTTATTAATATTAAGAAATTTCATTTTGGTTCCTTTTCTTTTTTCATTGCAACATTTCTGACGTCCTAATAAATTGCCTTGTTTGGGTTTAGTACCTAAACATTATTAAACAATTTATCTTTCTGATTTTAATTGTATTGCATTGCCTAATTTCCCAGCATTCTTCTTTCAATTAGCATGCATTGAAAGCCCTTTATTTTATTAGTTAATTTTAGGCATTTCTTTTTGTTTTAAACCGCAGCAAACCTGAATGTCTTTAAGTTGTTGACTATTAAACAAAATATGTTTAAGAAGTTCCTTCAAAAATATGTAATTACAGCGAATAATTTGAAGATTCTTAGACTAATTTTAACAGTAAATTTCTTACTGCTTTTCCAAAAATTTCTAGACTATAATAACTTTTTTTTCATTAAGTTAGTTCATAAAATACATCTAAGAAATCCCTTCATTTTATCCAAAGTAAATTTTGAAAACCTTCTTTGTCGATATACCTCTTTCGAGATCTGTTTCTATTTTTTCCCTCAATTTATCATTGAACTAAATTCAACGAAAAAATGTTCATTAGAAGTAAAAACTCTTTGAGAACTTTCTTTTACTTTCTCCCAAAGCAAAAGTTTTAAGCTTCGCAGACTACAAAAAATTCTTCAAAAACAATGAAAAAACCTGATGCTTACCCAAAAAGAAACAGGTTTTTCTCTGATGCTAAATTTTAAAAGTAATGCTGAAAAATACCCTTTAGGTTTATACTTTAGTTCCAATCCATCCAATTTAATAAGCCTACGAAGTTTTGTTTAAACAAAATAAAATAAACTTCCCTCCTAATTACTCCACTTAACAAAAGTCATTTTCGTAATGAAAATTAAGCCCGTATCAGTGCAACTAATACTGTTTTAAAAAGAAGAAATATGTAGTTTTTCTTTTGAGAATCTTTCAATCATTAATTGGAAAGATACTAATTAGAAATAACAAAATAATTTATGAAGGGTCATTAAATGTAATCCTAAAAATAATGAACATAAATGAACAAAAAATTTAAGAAAAGTTATTTTTCTGATCAGTGAAAAGAAAAAAAAGATTCTAGGACTTTTTCTAATGCTCTGAAAGCTGAAAGCTTAGTGATTAGTTTCGACTGCAACTAGTGTGTAGTTTTATCTGATAGTATTTTCTGTAGTACAGAATAAATATCTGATTTTGGCTTTGTCTTCTAATTAATGAAAATATAAATTCTTCTAAGGATAAGCTTTTTATCGAAACAAGGTGATAAAAATTAGTTGCATTTATAATAATTAGTGACAGGGATCTTGTTCATTTGAAGTCATTGCTGTTTTGTTATAGCATACAACAGAGATTAATACTTTAATTTAAAGGATGAAAATAGTTTTTCTAATTACGTTTCTCTATAAATACTACAGTGCTTGAATGATGGTCTAGGGTTATTCTATTAATAGTAAAAGAAATAAAAATGAAAATATATTTATTTTGTTCAGTTTCGAAAATGACTATTTATGGAAAATTATAAATGTAAAAGAATAATAATGAAGTAATAATTGCATCCAAAGTATTAAGTTACTGAAATACGACGACATTTTTAAGCATCTTTTGATAGAAACTTTCAATATACATTGCAAGTCTTCAGATATATTTTAACCCATTTTGGATACTGTCTGAACCCAGACCAATGTTCGAATTTTTAGGATAATTTGTAGCGCACATTTTGAAATTTTTTGCATTATTTATAAAACATTCATTAGTTACTATATGTGTTTCACTTCTGTTCTATAGTTGAGTCTTATGCCCCTATAAAAAGGGAGCTGCATCATCCGACATTTTGGCTCCAAAAGTTCTAGTGTTGAATCACTGGTGCGTACACTCAAATCATATTGAATGAAAATTGTAGCTAAGCTTGAGATGTAGCTACCTAGATGATATTTGGCTATTTTCGCATATATGATAAAACCATTTTGTAAAATTCAGGTTTAAAACGAATGCAGCATTAAAGTGAGCCTTATTACAGGAAATGTAATAAGGCTCAACCCCCTTTAAACTGTTTTTAAATTTGAGATCTCACTTTTCTTTCTAAATTTACCTATAGTGACGTTTTATCCAACTGATCATAATTTATTTTAAGCCAGATTTACCAGGGACAATATTAATATTTTTTCAAATACCTGTAATAAGGCTGAATCCAACGCTGTCTTGGAACCAAAATGTCGGATAGGTCAGCCTGTCCTCCAAGAGGAGCTTTTGTTGAGGCAAACTTAACCATAGCAGCATTGTGAAAGATAAGCAGAACCTAATCACAAAACTACGTAGCTGCCAGGTTAGCTTTACCAAAGATATTGTTTTTTCTGTTTATTTTATAGCAATCACGCGTGGCAGACGTTACACTGCAAATAATCACTTATTTTGAACACGGATACTTGTCCCATTTTTGACAGCACTTTGAAGCGCACGTTTCTAACACTTTTCAAAAACCTTCTGAGAACAACTGTTTGTTCTCAGGTTACGTGGTTGTTGTTCATCACACTTTTTGAAATGCATATAATAAAATTGTTTTTAACACTAACTGAAAGTCACTTTTTTAGAACACTTTATAATACACTTTTTGGAAAAAAATTCTACAGAAAGTATGGAACACTCTGTAGAAACTTAACTTTAACTACCGCTGTCAGAGCTTATATAACGGATCTGGCAGCAATGATAAGTTGGCTTTACTTTGATGTGAAGCTCCTTTAGAGGACAGGCTGACTTGTCCGACATTTTGGTTCCAGGACATTCTTGGCTCCAGCCTTGTTACAAGTATTTGAAACACATTGAAATTATACCTGGTTGCTCTAGCGTAAAATAACTTATGATTAGTTGGATAAAGCACCATATTAGGTAAATTTAAAAACATAACTTATTTCTCGAATTTAAAAACAGTTTATTGAGAAATGTTTCATGAAATTGGGTCTATTTTCATATTGCACTTGTTTTAAGCCTGAGTTTCTGAAATGTTTTTGTCATATAGACAAAAATAGTCAAATATCATCTATGCAGCTACAACTCAAGCTTAGCTTCCACTTTTCTTCAATGCGATTTGAGTACAAATACCAGTAGTTCCACGCCCATCGATTTAGAACCAAAATGTCGGATGAGTCAGCTCCCCTCTTATAGGAGCCTTACTTTGATGTTTCTGTTATGTTCTGTTCTGTGCTGCGTGTTGCCCGTTTGTCTATAAGTTGTTCAACAAAGTGTTTGTCACGTATTGGAATTGGAGTTTGTTTCTGACAGGTATGAATTTTAAATGAACTTTATTAGGAGATTTAACACATTCCTTGTTTAGAAAAACAGTTGATGTTGTTAACTTTTTCACTAATTTCGAGTGCAACTGCTTAACATCACCAGGCAATGGAAGCCCTACGACTAGGGAAGGCCTTCCTTTTTACTGGCATTTGGACCATTAACAGAAAATAATTTATTCAAAGAAAAATCTAACATTGTCATGTTGAGAATGCATATTGGCTAGTAGTTAAATAAATTTGTTAAAAGTTAAATTTGTACGGAAGAAAGCAATAACTTTAGCAGTGAGTTTAAATGTGCTCCCAAGCATGCTTCTAATATGTTCTCATAAGTGTTCTGGAGCTCAACTTTAAAAAATAAACTGAAGGAAACACATTTCGATCAAATTGGTAATGCACTTTCCTTCACATTTGGAACACATATTATTGCACATTCAAGCAAAGAAATAGGGTGAGTTCTGGTAAGTGCGTACCCTTTTTTTCAAAGTTCATGTTCTCAGGGATGCTGCTCTGTTGAAAAATCTTGTACACTCACAACTTTTTTTTAGTTTTCTTTCCAGATCCTTTACTAAGATTTTCAAGCATATAATATGTCAAATAAACCATAAGCATAGGTTTTGTGACCTGGTTTATGACACATATTCTAAGGTACGCACTTTCCCTATCTAGCGGGGTAAGTGCGTCCACCTTAAATTATGTGAATTTGAGCAGGAAAAAACTTCTGGCACATATTAAATATGTTAGGTAGTTGCCTTGGGATAATTCCTAATACTAGAGATCAGCACTTGCTTGCATGGATGAAACGCAATCAGTGATATCCCACGTGTCTTGCGAACAACTGTGACTTGAAGATTGAGAGAGTTGTGTCTGTAATTCTTCCTCTGCCCTTTTAATAAGACCAAGTGAGCAAATGTAAGTTGTTTTTATTTAGTAATAATCACTCATACTCTACATAGTTTATTTCGGTTTAATACATTAATCAGTCTGTGTTTAAGCCAGGGTTCGCACTTACCCCTTCTTAAATGTAAGATGAGACATGTGCGTCCAATAGCTTTGTTGTAAGTGCGTACCCCTGTGATTTTCTTTAATTCTATTTGTATGGTAGAGCGTTAGGTGACCTGAGTGAACAATTCGTTTTTTTCTTTTTTTTTTTGAATAAATACGGTTTTAAAATATTTTTCTTATTAGAATCAGTAGCAGTAAGAAAAAACACAAAATAAAGAGCAAAAAAAAAAAGAGAATAATTGATCATGATGTGATACTTGTCCTTTTTTTTTTCTTGTACATTCAAATAGTTTTTCACAAGGTGTTCTTTAATTTTCTTAAATATAATTTATTCATTACTTCACCTTCGCTTTTTGAATCAGTAGGTTCCTTATTCAGTGTTTCACTTAATTTCATTGCTTCATTTGTCATTCTGGTTTAAATTAAGTATAGCTCATGATCGCTATTTTCAACGAAAAATTTACTAACTGATATCTAAAAGCCAATATATTTCAGAGGTAATGAATAAAATTGAAATCTTATGCCGCGTTCAATGTTAATATAAATACTTGATGGAAATGACGTCGGATTTATAATCGGTTTATGAAAGAGTTATAAGCAAAATTGAAGGTGAATTACGAGAGTCGGATTTTCTACGTAATGGTACACACTTCCCTCATCATAATGGTACGCACTTGCTCCGCATAATAGTACGCATATGCCTCATGATAGTGGTACGCACTTGCCCCATCATAATGGTACGCACTTACCCCCACCTTACTTTTAAGAAAGGGAAAGTGCGTACCGTCATATAAACAAATTTTAGTTAGAGTATTTGATCAAAATACCCCATGTGTGTTATTAGTAGCTATTACTTAAAAGAAACAACTTGCATTTCTTGACTTCAATTGCTTTGTATGACTACAAGAGAAACTGAAACAAAACCTTCTCAATCTTTACTTTAGAGTTTTTTTGAAGACATTTAAGTTATCCCTGATTATGCTTCGTCTATTGAATCCAGGCATGAATTCTACCTATTGAAATTATCATTAGACAGTTATCTAACATAGTCGATGTGTTGCAGAAGCCATTTCAAGACAGTGTTCATATAATTCCCAGTGGACGCACTTACCCCGTGGACGCACTTACCAGAACTCACCCTAGCTTTTTCTGAAAGTGTGTTTTAAAGTGTTCTAAACGTGTAGCTTCTTCACTGTCCTTTACAGAGGCATTCGAGGTGGCAACGAATATGAAGCGTTAAGAAAAATTATCTACTAGTATCATATTGAGGGATTCCAATAACTGGCAGTTGAAAACAACTGTTAAAATAATGATGGTGAGAAATTAGGCCATTATATAAGGAAAGCTGATTTTTAATAAAATGCTCATCAGTAACTTTTTACAACGTAGCAAACAGTTACTTTTGCATTGTATTCAAAATAATTCAAACAATCCTTTAATTCAAGCACATCTTAAAAGCAAAATGTCGGAAAATTCAGTCTGTCCTGTCTAGAGTTCTAGTAAGAAAGGAAGCAGTGATTTCACTGAGAGGAAAAAAATGGAAAACTATTCTCAAATGTGCCCTCATTTTTTTCCCAAATATGCCCGTCAAATTATTTTTTCTCAAATATGTTTTCAAGTTTGAATTCACAAAAAATCCATAGCAAACACATTCTGCAAATTTTTGGAATACGCACATTTCGCAGCACAATTTAGTGCTTTTTCCTATAAAGGAGAACGCTTTTAACACCTTTTAGTGCATCATAGCTCTCCATACGTTTTTATAATGTGGACATTTTTCATGTATACTTTAAAATAGAACAAATACGCTTTTTTGACAACATAGGAGAAAATATCTTCGTACAGTAAAGCCTAGCATAACCATGTTTAGAATAACTTCACGAAATAAATGAAAGGGCAAGTGGATAAAGGTGCTATGTGACAATTTTCGAAAAACATACTTTTTACCACGGATGAAGGTGATAAGGTAATAATTTTTTTCTTGAAAGCCTTTCTAAAAATTAAAAAAATACCACATATATCCATTATTCACTTGCCCTTTTAAGTATGTTTGTGAGTTCACGCAATTGAACACACACTAATCTGAATTTGTAAATCGGCGAAATTCAAATGTCACATATCACCTTTATCCACTTGCTCCTTCAAATACTATTGCACATTTATTTAGTATTTTATTGGGCATTTCACAGAAAAAAATAAATAACTGCATTTAATATGTTTTCGATAATTAAAAATGACTGAAAGAACGTTGATTTAAAAAAAAGAAGCTATTTTTGTATCAATGATTACGTTTAAATAAAAAATTAGCTTTTCCTTTCTGCAACTATATTGAGGTTGCTAATAGCCGTAATTAGTAAAGGTTAGCGTTTTTCCTATAATAGCAATATTTTTCGTAATAGCATAAAACGAAACGGCGAAATATTTGAATATTTTCAAAAAATAAAGGCAGAAAAGAAGGAAAAAAATAAAAGAAAAAATCAACTTCAAAAGTACGCTTGCAGAAATATGTATTAAAAAGGGCATAATTAGGAAGTTTGAAAACACTACTATAACAAGCCAGTTGAAGAAAAAATGCTTCTTCTGTATTTACTGTCTTCATTAAACATTTGTTGTTAGAAATAAAACAAAAGAGCAGTCGCGAAGCCCATTCGTTTAATAGTACTTGGCTCTGATTTCAATTAAAGTAATGATGATTGAAAATGCCTTCTCATTAAGTAAAATATTGTGGTGCATAATAGCTTATACTATAGACTGGAAAATAAACTGGTAAAACACATCTGAAAAATATTTTTCACTATTCGTAAAAAAGCCGGTGTAATATATTTTTTTTGAACATATCTGTTCATCTTGTATATATTCATATACGAGGGTTGTTTTTTCTTTTTTTTCGACCACCAATAGGATGTAAAAAATAAACGGATTCAATTACAAAACATATTTTACTATTAAAAGTAAGGTACAGTCATGAAAAAAAAAAAACCAAATACTCGCTAGTATTCGAAGACTATAAACACTAGAGACAAGTGTAATATGTTATTTTTTCAGGAATAATGTACTCTACAAATTTCAATTGGTAAATTGTTGTTAAGGGTTAATTAAAAACAGTTCACTTTGTGCGCAAATGAGTAAAAACCAAAAAACAACGTCTAAAAGCACAAATAGATTCAAATTAAAATTGGCAAACATGTTTCAAAGGCATAAAGCCTCCTTCTTCAGTGCCAAGCAAGAAATAGAAAGAACCAAAGTACCGGGAGAGTTTAAATAGAAAAGGAGCAAAAGCTAGGCCAATCAGGTGTCAGCGTGTGCCGAGCCCGGATTTGGTGTTGCGTTGTCAGAAAATTTAAAAGCATGAAGTAAAATTGGCGAGATGTGTGGAACTGCAAAGGATTCGTTACAAATATTACTTAAATTTTTGTGAACATGAAAGGCTTCTAAGAAATCTAACTCACCAACAGTTGAAGGTCTGCAAATAATTTTAGCTTCGGAGAAAACAAATCTATGGCCTGCGTCCCAACAGTGTTTCGCAATTGAGGATTTTGAAAGTTCTTTCTTTTTAACATAATTTTCGTGTTCCTTTAACCTAAATTTTAGCGCCCGTCTGGTCTGTCTGACGTATCCAATTTGACATTCAGTTTATGTGATAAATGCCCCACTGATCAAATGGTTGGATGGGGTCTTTTAATTTAGAAAAAGTTAGTTTATTGATCGGTCTGTAAATGACATGAAAATCGAACTTGCTGAGTATTCTGGAAATGCGAGGAGAGATTTTTGAATAAAATGGTAAGACAACGAAATTGGTAGAAGGAACAATGTGCTTTTTGTGGGATGCACTGCGGTTCGAAAGTTTATTGTAAGCATTGTCAATGATTTGAAAAGAATAACCTGCTGTCAAAGGAAGTACTCCTGAAGAAATTAAGTTCATCATTGAGAAGGGACTTGTCAGAACATATATTAATAGCGCGGTTAACAACCGTGTAAAAAGCAGACATTTTTTGTTTTATGGGATGATAGGAGCGAGAATGTGGAGGAAGACAAACAGCAAATGGTTTTCGGTAAACGGTAGTGGAAAATTGGTTATTGTTTTTTGAAATGAGTACGTCCAAAAAGGGCAAAGAATTATTACTTTCAAAAAGTAATAATTCTTTATATATGTATGTGGCCCTTATCAAAATTTTATTCACATAACTTTAAAGAAGGCTTTAATCCATGTCAGAAGATACCTTTCTTTTGTTCTTAGCAAGTACAGTCGACGAGTAATTCAGAGTGTTTCGGTTTTTTTTTCTATGATTGTACAATGCTTTACAATTCTCTTCATACTCACCTTGAAAATTGAAGCATTTGTTGTATCTGTGAACAAGATTTATAATACCCTCTTTGAAAATGTTGCTGCTAGTGATTGGAAGTGAGTTGGGTCGTTTTTTTTGGGGGGGGGGGGGGTCCACGCCTTTTTCAAGCACGGTGCATTTCCAGACCAAAAGCAGGGGGCTCCAAGTCCCTGCTTCAATTCAGGGAACGATGAAAGGCACTTGGCACTCAATCGGAACTTCATGGTCGGTGTTCAAAAAATATCCCATTGAAATTTCTGAAGTAACCGTTGGGTTACACGAGCGCTACAAAGACTTGCATTGCCATGGATCAGAACAATTTCAGAAGCCAGAACGCTTCTTCGTTTGTTTTGAATCGCTCTATGTAAGCGTCGCAAAATTTCTCAATAAGAATCTGCAATAATTCGCAAAACACTTCGCAATTCACACTTGGCGGGAGAATCAATAGTGACATCCATGTTTATGTGACAGCAGCTCAACAGAAAATGACATACTGGACTCAACAGTGACGGATTGTAGGGGGAAAGATACATAGTCGGGTCACCTATACTTTGCGCACCTGTCATCTGCCGCATGACTGGCCTTCATACTGTGCGTTTGGTGTAAGGACCGGGGAAGAAGACGAGGCTGTGACGAATCTCTTCCGAGAAGCGCAACGATAAGTCTACCGTAAATCAGGGTTACTTGAACCCTAGGGGGTTACTTGAGCCCACTACAATAAAATGATAAAATCTAAGTTTGGTACCTACTAGTTGAAGACTTGCACGTAGTTCCTCGTTTCTCCACTAGGTAGAAGCCCTCTGCAGTCTCTAACTTTAGGACCAAACCCAGATTTTATCATTTTACTGTGGGCTCAAGTAGCCCTCTTCTGGGTCCAAGTAACCCTGATTTACGGTACTTTGATGTTCTGAAATCATTTTCCAATTTTGCTTCGGCTGTACATGTGCTTGTCTCTTCATAATGTCTTCTAAGCAAAAAGATCTTACTTTGAAAGAAAAAGTGAATTTTATTAAATATTCAAATGCTAATGTAAATGTACGCAGTTACAACTTAAAAAAAAGTTCGAGATATCGACATCTCAAGTTTCGAAATTGTTGAAAAATAAAGAAAAAATTCTAAACGACTGGAAATTAAACAAAAACCTTAATCAAAAGAGAAAATACACAGGTAAAGAATCAGAAGTTCAAGATGCTGCTCTCCTTCGCTGGTTTGCTGAGAAACGGGCTTGTAACGTTCCTGGTCATTTAATAAGGTCATTTTAAATTGAATTTCTAAATTTTAATATGTTTAAAGTATTATTAATTAATATATTTAAATTACCATTAATTAATATGTCTAAAGTTAATCGTTATATACTTGTTGATGAATATGCTTGTGGTTAAGGCAAATTTAAATGCTTTCTTGGTTTAAATGCAAGTTGGAACGTCGTGTGGATGGAATCCCGGATAATGGAATATCCCGCTTATTAGAATAATTTTCCGTGACAAATTGGCTATTCCATTAAGCGGGCTCCACTGTATATATATATATATATATATATATATATATATATATATATATATATATATAATATATATATATATATATATATATATATATATATATATATATATATATATATATATATATATGAGGCTGAAAGAAACTTCTATTTGAAGGAGTAAAACAAGTCCAAGATCCTTCAACTGTTTTAAGAGCTCTGTCGAAGACTTCATTATGGACAAAAAATTTCGTCATAAACCGCAAAAGGGTAAGAAAAAGTTTTTAAACAATTAATGCTTCATTACAACTTTTATGAAAAATTAGCTGACATTTTTACTCACACCTTTTTCAACCATCTGTCAGCAACTATCATAGAAAAATTTTGTCTAGTAAAATTAAATTTATCATAACATTGCAACTCGATTTTTTCGGAAAAGTTTCTATACAAATGTATTCAAATGGAAAATTGCAGTATAAAATTTAAAAGCTTTAGAAATGCTTCTAGTGTTTTGATGGCTAGAAAAAGTATGAGTGTTCTGTTTTTTTTTTTTTTTTGAGATTTCTGATAACGCAGAAATCTAAACTTTTTCCCAAATAATTGTTGGCACATAATTAAACATCTTAATTATATTTTTAATTAATGTTAAAATCAAATCATCATAATTAGGAAAATTAGAAAATTGCGCTATGTCATATTCATATTTTGTCGTTGAATAACTGAAATTGTTCATTTTTCTTGCGATATACTTAAACCACTTCATTAGATTTTAATCTCCATTTTCTTTTTATTATATGTAAACAAGTTTGGCTTCGAAAGTACATTTAATTTGAGCAAAAACAAAAAGAGCAATCTCACCAATTACCGATTATATTTCTAAATAGGAAATTTGCCTTAAGACATAATCATTTCATTTTTTCTCTTTCACAAATACAAGTCTTTAATGGGCCACACAGTTCAACTTTCAATTAATTATTTTCAAAGTTTTTTCTAAGTGCATCTCTCGAAAAAATTGGATTCAGAAGATTTCGCAAAACGCAATACAAAGAAAGAAAACGAACACTAGAACTCTTTTACGAAAAAAGACGCAAAAACTAATTGGTTATATTACAGTTTCATGCATAAGTATTTATATTGAAATTTAAGAAAAAACAAAAGAAGGCATCTACGAAATATTTTGGCAACATGGTAATTAATAGTAAAAACTGACTTAGCCAAATTTATTGCAGGGATTTTTTTTTTTTTTGACCAGGCAATTACAAATCTCAAATTTAAGCCACCGAAAAACTATCTTTTTTGAAAGATTTGTTTTTCAACCGAGTTTGAATTAAACATTGGAAGACCACAAACTACTCTAAACATTGAAATCAAGTTAATTTTCATTAACGAAGACAGCAAAATCCTTTGATTGGCGAGAGGAACATCTTGAAAAAAAGAAAGGGAAAAGACTAAATTTACAGAAATTTACGCAACTACTGAGCAGCTTACAATATCACAAGAAATTTGTACAGTAAAAAAACAGTACTGGTTTACAACACACTTTTGTATAAAACTTGAAATGTTAATATTTCTACCGCCCCCGCCCTAAAAAAGATGTCTTCAACTAGTGGATAGCATACATGACGAGAAATAAAAAGCATACGTAACGGTGCTTAGTAATTTCTGAAATAAAAGCAAAACAAATTGTATTCCAAAGTTTAAAAAAATGTATAAAACATATGAAAATTTAGAGCAGTGTTTCCCAACCTTTTTAAGCTCATTCCCAACCTTTTTGAGCCCGGTTCAAGACGCTGACTGACACCTATCGCCCAACCCCCCTCTTCTTCCCCGAAAAAACATAAGTTGAACATCGATATTATTAAAAAAATAAGTGACTAACTTTAATTTGAACAATAAAGCAATTATAGCTGATCACTTTCAAATTGAAAATATTAATCTATATAAATGAAACAAAGAATATATATATGTGTGTGTGTGTGTACCTTATACAAATCAACAGTTTACGTCGGATCTGGACGAAATTTGGCAGGGGGATACTTGGGTACACGTGAAGGATCATAGGGTGGTTTTTAAAACGGGAAAAAAGTTCCGATCCCTTCGAATTTCGAATGAAGGACTAAATGGCTCTATCTATCGAAATACTTATCGGATCTTCTCGATCTTGGTCTCATTCGAAAGAGCGCAAAAAATACCTGTTAAGAAAGTTTCCTTCCGAAAATTTTCAAAACCACTAATAGATATCTCCACCCTGAAGAAAGATATGGGCATTTGAAAATTTGGAAATATCCATTTTAAATTGAATTTATAAAAATCGTCTGCACGAGCGTGAAAGAAATTTAATTGGGTGAAATAAATTATTAATGAGAAAAAGGTGTTGCCATTTTTTTCTTGAACATAAACAAATAAAATTCTTGCCTTTGCTTTTCCTGAAGAGGGGATTTAAAACTCTTTTGGTGATTGATTCATTTCTCGTTCTGCGCAAAATGTCGACTTTAATCTAATTGGGACTTTTATAGACACGCGTTACTTGACATAAATTTTATCCTCAAGGTACACCGGGCAGAGCCGGAAGACGCAGCTAGTAAATGAATAAAATATTTTCTTTTTCTTTCACAAAACGTACCACTTCACCATTTGAAGATTAACATTTAACTAAGATCATCGACGTACTTTTCAAAATCAAAAACCAGAAGTTTTTTTAAAAATAATTTTTTTTTCTTTTCTACACTGGAATCAGGGGAATAACAACAATTGAAACTAAACATTTGGAGGAAAATAAATTGAAAATCTGACACTTAATAAAATTGACAATAAATGACAATATACTTCCTCAGGGTTCATCCGAGGTGCAAGGAAGAAGCTCTTGAACTTCAATTTATTTATTTCTCAACTTGTGATTAATTGTCTGAACTTTGAACAACCGGTTTCGCGCATGTTTACAATTTAGTTTTTCGCTACTCTTTTATTACTACTGTTTTCTCTTCTAAATAACCCATCGCCCCCTTTCGCTCCTTAAGAATTTACCGTCCCTTTGAGGAGTCAAATCGCCGTTTTGGAGGGCGATCACCCACAGGTTGGGAACCACTGATTTAGAGCGTCTTTAGAGGGAGTGGGGGACAGGTTGACCTATCAAACATTTTGGCTCCAAGACAGCATTGGATCCAGCCTCGTTTCAATTATTTCGGAACACGTCTAATACTGTCCCTTCCGTGGTAACCTCTGACGCACGAAAAAGGAAGATAAGGTGAATAAAGCACAACATTTTTTGTAAATCTAAAAATATAACTTAGTTCTCAAACTTAAAAATTTTATTGGAAAATATTTCCTGTAATTGTGACTATTTTCATAGCGCACTTGTTTAAAGCTAGAATTTGAACAATGTTTTCATCATATCGACAAAAGTTGAGTCAAAGATCAATAAGGCAGCACATCTGAAGCTTAGCTACGATTTTCTTCAATGCGCCTTGAGTACACATACCAGTCGTTCCGCACTTTCCCCTTTTGGAACCAAAATGTCAGACAAGTAAGCTCCTCTTTTAGAGAGTCTTATTAAAATGGATGTTATAACACTCATTAACAACTGCCACAATATATTTATTAGTGTAACTATTACCTTATCCTCATCTTATCCCCAATGTTTTCAGCGAATCCCCGTCGTTGGGTAATGTACGGTCTTGGACTAAAAAATGTCATTCTTTTAAATGGAATTGGAGACGATTAAGTGCAAAAAAATTCTTTTAGTATCATTTTGGAATATTCTATTGACTGGTTGTTGAAGAAACTAATTGAAATTATATCTGCATGAATAATAGCGATGATTTCATAAGTGCGCTGAAATGTGATCCCAATCTTATCTTAAACGTGTCTCTTATCTGTTCTCAAATGGTTTCTTTGGCTCAAAATTAAAAACAAATATCCTAAGTAGCACACGCGGAACAGAATAGAGCTCATGTCATTGCGCTTTCTTGAAGCAGATTCAGATCACATTTTTGTGTAGGCAACTCTTGAACCCTTGTGTTGTAAATTTAAGTGTTCCAAACATTTTTACATTTCGTATTGAGCATGTGTGTTGTCAATATACACTGTTTAAAACAATTAAAGGATATTGAGATTTTGGGTTGGTTTTGCACCTCAAGACCATTTTCGTTGATTAATACATTATCGACTGTTCGTAGTAAGCTATAAGAGATAAAAATTACATTAGTTTGGCAGAAAAAAATGCTTTTTATTCAGCTTTTGGGTACAAAAGGAAAAAAAGGGAAAAAACGCATTTTCTGAAAATGAGAAAAGCAAATAAAAAAAAATTCCCTTTGAAGAAAACCACTTTTAGTAGAGGGTATGGTTTCCCCAGACAGCTAGTAGTGTCAAACACCTCTGAGGCAAGGACTCAGTGAAGGTATTAGTGAGGGGCTGGGGCATTCGGCCCCACTCCTCCTGAAAAGCTCTTTTGAGTGCCTGGAGAGTTTCTGGAGGTGATAGGCGTTCAGCCACTTGTCTTCTGTGGATGTCCCAAACACGCTCTATTGGGTTCATATCTGGAGAACACGCTGGCCATTCCATACGAACGATTCCTTCTTCAAAAAGAAAATCATTCACTAACTTAGCACGATGTGGCCTGCAATTGTCGTTCGTTAAAATAAAGTTATCTCCAGTTGCTGTAGCGTAAGGGACGACCATAGATCCGAGGATCTCATCCCTATACCGATGACGAGTCAGAGTTCCATTTCGGAAGATATGGAGGTCGGTTCGACTATCAATGGAAATGCCTGCGTATACCATCACACCGCCACCACCAGATCTGACACTTTCGCGCACAAACGCTGGATTATTTCTTGTGCAACGTTCGATCCAGATAAAAACCCTCCTATTATCAGGATGAAGGGAAAAATGGAACTCATAAGAGAACAGAATATTACACCACTCATTTCTTCCCCAACTAGCGTGCTCCGTTGCCCACTCTCTACGGGCACGACGGTGACTTGCACTTGATCTGACACACACCCATTGGTCAACGGGCATACATGCCAACTGCGTGAAGTCGATTTTGGACAATTTGTGTCGAAACACGGTTGCCAGTAGCCGAGCAAAGTTGTCGTTGCAGTTGAGTGGCACTCATATTTCGGTGCCTCCGAGCCGATAAAGCTAAACAGCGGTCTTCATTGGGCGTTGTAGCCAGTCTACGTTCTTGCCCTGATCTATGGTCAACACTTTCAGTCTCTAGAAAACAGCTCCAGATCCTGGAAACTACACTTTGAAAAACTCCAATGGCTTCCGCTATCTCGGTTTGTGTTTGGCCTCCCTCTAGTCTGCCAACAACTCTAGAAACTTCTGAATTGGGCAAATATCTTCGTTGACACATGGTACATATCGGAACAATGCTCTTACAAAACGTCGATCATTCTTTTCTGCCTTATCTAATAGTAAAGTGAGAGTGAAATTTCATTCGCTGCCGCTAAAGAGTCGTTTTCGACTTCAAACTCAAAATTTGCATACTATGAAGTTTGGAAATGATCAAAATTTACATTCGTAACTCTCTTCTTCCCTTTTATGCAAAAGCAAAATTGTTAAAAAATGTTTAAACCCATTTTTTATAGGAAACTTACAATATTCTTTAATTGTTTTGAGCATTGTACACGCTTAAAGCAGGGCAGCGGAGTCATGGGAGAAATGACCGATTTAGATTCCAGAAATTTTCAAACATCAGACTCCGGCTCCGACCCTGACTCGTGAATTTTTAAAGCCTTAGATAAATTTTCCCCAAAATGTAGCTTTAGTTCAAACTACGAGAAAATGACTGGCTTCAATTGCATAAACTGTGGTTCTTAATTTTATGTATTTACTTATTTCATACGCTGCCATTTCCATGCGTCAATTAGCAGATGTTATGATTAAGTTACAATTGAAAAACAACTGTATTTGAGACAAATAATTGTTATTTTGTCACTAATTTTCGTTGATTTACTTCCTTTTTGATTCTTCAACATTTATATTCACCATAAGAAATGCATCGCTCAGTTTCGAGGGTCCTTCAAATCGATTATTCATCACATTTCTTCACATACGACGATTTTTTCATCGTAAGGTCAGAAACTCATACCTAAATGTCTCAAATTTCCCCTTAATTTGATAAAAATTGCTTCAACTTTTTCGCAGCCATTTCGTAAAGCATGGCGAAAATTTCGAGATATTTTCGGTATGCGTTTCTGGGAGTTGTACTTAAATTTGGAAGTTACTCCCGATTCATTAACGTTTCAAAAGTGTTTGTTTGCATTGTACATTCTTTAGTTTGCGTGTTTGACTCTTTAGCAACGCTTTGATGTCATAAAATTTCCCCCCTCTTGATAACCATAAACATTATTACGTCATTATATTTTGGTGTTGTGATATTTTGCAATATTTGTGTTTTTTTCTTCTTTTGGATATAATCGTTGTATTATGAAGTAGTAACATGTTACAACTAAGCCTTTCTCTCGTCTTTCTTTATAACCGCTGTAACATTCCTTAAGCCTTAAAAAGGATTGGTTGACAAGCAGTTGAAACAACGAGAGATAGTGATAAAAACTTCTGAAATTTACATTTTTTCAACGAAATGCAGTGATGTTTTTTCAACGTTTTTTTGAAATGATATGTGCTACCTGGGACTCAATGGATTTGTTTAAAAATAAAAAGAAAAATCATAAATTGAGCAGAAACCTTTGTAAAGTAGCACTGTTGACTATACTTGTTTTAGAAGAAATTCTTCGTTTTCCGAAAGGTAAGTGAGAAAAAAAAACCTTTTCATCAGATGAAGAAAGACCCCGAATCTTCAAAAGAGAGGGATGAATCACCATCCAGTATGGCATGACAGCCCTTTGTGTACTCAAGCGCTTTTAGAAATTCCTCCCATACAACCCTCCTTTTTTCCACCCATGAATGTTTAAAAAATAGAGTTCGGAGTAAGTTATCATATCCCCAGCGGTTGATTATTGTAGCAAATGAATTTTCAGGAATTTAGTAACCCTTGAAATTTATTAACCCGTCAAAATCCTAACTATGACAATTTTCAAATACTTTACGCTTTTAATGTACTAGTTGCAAGGAAAAGTAAATTAATATTTTACGTTAACATAGCTTCCAAGAATTTTAATTTTTTACACTCAGTTATTATTTTTTTTCAATACATTCCGCTCACATTAAACAGGCTCAAAAGTTGGATTTTTTTTGCGACATAATTTAAAAAGTATAATGATTATTTGTAACAAAACAACCTAAATAGAAAAGGCACATTTATGTTTGCATTCATTATCCTTTGAACTGTTTATTGTCTTTTTCTTCTCTTTCATTATTGCAGTGCATTTTGTTGTGGTTTATGATTTGTGTCAAATTAATAGTTTATCAAATTTAATATAAAATCTTATCTTCTCATTTAAGCAAAGAACAATTATCTTTTTACAAAAAATCATGTAAATCACGTCATAGATGTTCTTTTCCTAATAAAGGAAATAACAAACTTTTGTTTCCTGAAAGAAATATTTTTATTGTTTAAAAATAAATTAATCAGCTTCATTACGTGCTCCCATTTGAATCCTTTCACTAAAAAGGTCATTTTTTCGCTTTGCACTATTTCCACATCCATTTAAGGTTATTTGCTAAATGTTGCTATTGAACTAAAAAAAGAGAAAAATTTTACTAATTACTCCATTTCTAAAAATGAAAGTAGCTTAAGGAAATTCAACTTTTTTTACTTTTATAAGAAAGTCATATACTCTTCCAGATAAACTCCATTCGGATATTATTTTGGTAATTAATTAAAAAAACAGATGCATGGAAAAAATCAGATGATTTTGAATAGCACAATTTATGCGGAACATATTAAGAGAAAACATTTTTCGCGTGTTTTTTTAATTTTGCTACCAATGAACTGATTTTATTTTTCGGGCATGTTTTCTGAAACCAAACATAAATATGTCTTTTTTTTTTAAAGAAGTTTTTTTCTTTAACGATCCCGTCTATTATATAAAAACATAGTCCATACTAGAATGATTTTGTAAGATTATTTTCGATGGAATTATACCCCCTCCCCCCCCCCCCCCCAACTTCTTTAAAACACGAATTAGTGACCGTGATGCAAACTGCACACATACACGAATATCTCTGGTTTTTTTTTTTTACAATACTTTCTTGATTGTTGTTTCTTCTTCAGTTGCATCTACGATTTTATTTTTGCCTCTTTCGTTACATATTTTTTTAATGTGTATCAAAGGTTAAGCCATTTTGGATTTTAGTTCTAACGAATCGAAGTTATTAGGACTGCAAGTGGTCAACAGGGGAGGACGCAAGGGAGAGGTGATGGGGTAATCGCCCCTCTCTTGGGGGACTCTAAACTAATAATTTTCAGCATTGATGCTCTAAAAATTCAAATTTTATACGAGTTTTAATGAAGATGTGGAAAGAAGGTTTGCGGCTCTCCCCCGGAAATTTTTCGGAATTGAAATCTGAACCCTTTATTCTTTGTGATCAATATTTGTAAACCAGTATGCGTAGCAAAAAGTAAGCAGAAAAAACCAATTGCTCGTCACTTGAAAAATTTCTAAATCCACCCTTGGTGGTCACTGCATTTTTTCTGAACTGCTTTGAACAGTTTTCTATGACTTTCTGCGGATATTATTGACATATTTGATTATCGTTAAGGGGGGGGGTTGACTTTCACATTAATCTAAAAGTTTAGGTTCTGTGTAGTTTTTCATTTTGTCTTCTTAGTATGCTATACTGCAATTACGAATATTCAGGCAACATAACATGTAATTTTTGATGCAGAGATTTTAGTTTTTAGCCCACTTTCTTTTTAAAGTAAAATAAAGGCGAAACAATCGGGTCTGCCTATCTCCCCTCTAATAACTGTTGAATGAAAAATCCGGTTTGGATATTTTTTCTTATTTAATTTTTATTACTTATTTATCTATCTATCCTTTAATAACTTTTGAATGAAAAGTCGGGTTTGGACTTTTTTTTCTCTAATGATCTGGGCAAAGACACTTCACGGCCGTATTTGAGCTTCGATTTGAGCAATGTAACTTTTAACTGCTCAAACAACCTGCCATCTTGGGGCAGGGAACTTCCTTGCTTTTAGTTCTACTTTTTCGGAAAACATATTAAAACATTTCTCCTTAAGCCATAAATGGGAAAGTTATTAAAAATGTCAAATTTAAGTAATGATAGAATTTGCTCTAAAATTGCTATTAAGAATATTAACAATGTATCTCAGCATTCAGATTCTTCTATAGAGAAGCAGAGGCCCAGATTCGTGGGTCAACCGGTGCCGCATTTGCATGGATCATTAAAAACAAAAAACTGCCGATAAAATTTCTGAAAACTAAATGTCAAGTTGTTTGAATCATTTCATATAATTTTTTTTGCTCGTCCAAGCTATGAAGGACTGACTTCTCTTAAATTAACACTGTCATTTCTTACAGAGATATCAGTGCCTTAACAGAGCTTCAAAATGTCTAATGTAACTTCAATAACAATCTAGTCTCTGTAAATTACATAAATTAATATTTTAGCGAGTGCAGTACATTCTTATCCTCATTAAAACGCAAAAAAAAAAAGATTAAAAAAAATAGCTGTAAAAAACGGATAGAATATCCTCCCCCCCCCCCCCCCCAAAAAAAAAAAAACTACGAATATGAACGCCCATGGATGGCTAAGCATATTTCTCACAACAGTGAGAAGTCTGCATTTGTGAAACAGGCAGCAATTAAGGAAACTTGTTGTTAGTATATTTGGTTTTTACGGGAATGTGGCCCAAACCCTTGAAATCCCGAAACGATCCTCGGAAATATGTGACATTTCAGATTTTTTTTAAAGATCAAAGCTACTTGAAATATTATTTTTTGCACATTTTTTTTTCTGTTTTCTTCTACAGTTTAGTCTTTAATTTATAAAGTGATCGCTTACTTCACTTATCCGTGGCCTTTTGCACATTAAAGAAAACTTACGTAATAACAACTGTCAGGTAATCCGATACCATACAGATGACTTCTCGGTGAAAACATTTCATGAAGCGCCACAGACTGCCATCTAGCGGCAAGAATCTGAAATCCTCATTTCGAAGCAGAGCGAAGTGGAATATTAATTTGGAAAATCTACAGAGAATATAATTCTCCAGCCTCTCTCTCTAAGCATAACGGAATTAAACAAATCGAGAGAGCTCTGTGTTTTTTTCTTTCTTCTGAAGATTAGTTGTAGAGGCACGTAAATCTCTCACCGAGCAGATTTAAATGTAATAAAATTCAAATCCGTGAATTTGCTTAAAATATATTTCGCGTTAAGCGCGTGAATACGATGATTGTTATGCACAGAGTAGCTTCAAATGAATGTTGCTGTGAGCACAATTACTGTCAAAAGTTGCGAAATGGTTATTGTTTCGCACCATGGAATTATTATGCTTACAAACCTAAGCACTGAGTACTCACATAAATTAAAAACTGCAATCTATTAACTTTTTGAACTATGCGAAATATGCTTTTGGAATAGAAAATAAGTTGGGTATTAAAATATTTTAAATTCAATAAATGAAATCAAAGCTGCAAAATTCCATGAATAATTTTCGAATAATTATTTTCATATCCTTATTTCCCGATAATAAGCATTACTTTGTTCTGAAATTCTACTATTGATGCATCATTTTCTCTAATACGTACATTTCAAATTCTCAAAAACTACTATCCCCCTCCCCCCTCCGTAAGCACACATTTCCCATTTGCAATATTTCGAAAATATACAAAAATCTTAATAAGACAACAAGATATATTAGAAATGATTCTGCTTTGTTAATATTTAATACACTGCGACGGACGTAAAAGTTTAGACACAATGCAAATATTTGAATAAAAAGAAAACTCTTCAGTGAAATGCTTTCAAATTTCTGCTGTAGGTAGACAGTATGACCTCAAATACGTGTATAGAGCTTTAAAAAATATAACTGAAACGAAATTCATAAATTACAAAAGACATGTTTCTGTACTTCAGAACCAGAATGACTGAAGTCCAAAATGGCGTTAGTAAGGCGTTAGTAATGGCGTTAATAAGAACGTTAATCTATAATGGAAATTAATTCACAATTATTTAACAGCATTAAAAGAGCGCGAAGTCCACCCTTTGCGTGCATCCGACAAACGTTTTCACCATCTCCTGAAAAGTTTCAAAAATGGACTTACGGTAGTCTATTTCTGAAGTACAAAAATAGGTTTTCAAGTTCTCCCATTCTGTTTTTTCTCCATTAGGGGTCCTGCTCCACATCAGCGGAAAACGCGACCGAAACAGAAGGCAGAAACCGAAAATCCGAGTACTTTTCATAGGAACACCATTTAATCCATTTTACGTTTCTGCTTTACGCTCGCGTTTTCCGCTGATGTGGAGCAGGGCCCTTAATAAAAAAGCTGCGCATTTTGCCATTTTTTCTTCTTAGTTTAGTCTTCATAACTAACCGCGCTTTAATGATGACCACTTGATAAATAACTGAATCTACGAAACGTAAATTTGGTATTTGCTAAACAATGCAGGCAAAAATGTGACTGGATTGGGTTTGTAGTAATCTACAGCGGAAAAACATACATTATAAACGGCAATTCCTTAACTTTACGTAAACTGGGAATATCTCTAGTTTTGTATTGAAAAAGAAAAAGTCAATAAATAAAGCTGTAAGTCGATTTCTTGTACAGCTTTGTTAAATGCATTTCTGTCGGTTCCGTACTTAGAATTTAAAAAAAATATATGAAATCAAGTGGAAAAACAAACATTATAAATGGCAATTTGCTAACTTAACGTAAACTCGAAATATCTCTATTTTTATTGAAATACCATAATCAATAAATAAAGTTGTAAGTAGATTCCTTGTATAGCTTTGTTAAATGCATTTCTGTTGGTTCTGAACTTCGAATAAAAAGAATATTAATCTATAGTGGAAAGCACGAACGCTATAAATAACAATTTCCTAACTTAACGTAAACTGGAAATATCTCTATTTTTGGTTTGAAGCAGCATAACCTGTAAAGCCTTTAAAGGATATTAATCAATTATGGAAAAACAAACATTATAAATGGCTATTTTCTAACTTAAAGTAAACTGGGAACATCTATATTTTTGGATTGAAACAGCATAGCCTGTATAACCTGTAAATAATGCTGTAAGTAGATTTCTTGTACAGCTTTGTTAAATGCGTTTCTGTCGGTTCCGAACTTAGAATAAAAAGAAACATGAATTTTCTTACACTTGAGATACAAATCTCCGATCCCTTTCCCAACAGTAGAGGGGCCAGAAGAATAAGGAAACCTAAACTACCATTTTTCTTCCAACGGTTTACTTTATTACCAACAGGGGAATGATAAAATTCCTACTTTATCACTCTTATGCCTCTCACATGAATCGGAACTGTTCGAGATCCCGGATGTACGACCTAGAGTAAGTGCCAAAAAGGGACGAGGGGATCCTGAAACAACTTACTGAATAGTAGAATAGTTTGGAAAGTTAGACCCTCTTAGTGCTGGGGAAAATTGTGAATTGAATTAAAATACCAAGTGATGGATTCTCACTTCTGTTTAACTACTTTAATGGAAGATTCTACACTGTAAAAAATGAACCTTTATAGCATAATACTGGCAGCAGAGGTTCCAACTTAAAACTGTAAAATGCATTGTAATAAACTGTAAAGCCAGCAATTTTACAGTTACCTACAGTAAAGTTACAAATTTTACAGTTTATTGCCGTAAAATATAGCTGAATCATCCTGTAAAAACAGCAGTATAATACTGGCAGCAGAGGTTCCAGTTTAAAATTGTTTTGTACTGCAAAGTTAGCCATTTTACAGTTTATTAGTGTAAAATTAGAAATCTTTACAGTTTATTACTATAAAATTAGCTGTATTATACTGTAAAAACAACATTCATTTTTTACAGTGTTACGTTATTGTAGTTCATAAATGTAGTGATTTGTTTTAGGATACTTGTATTGAATTCATAGCCATTTCGCAATACATTTAGAAATCAATGTAGTTTTTAAACTTACGAAACTTATGCCACAATTATAAATATTTCGCATTATTTACAGGTCATTTTTGCCTACCAACTTTAATTGAAGATTCCATAATATTTTAGTGCATAACTTGAAGTTCATTTTAAGATACTTAAATTGCAATCCTAATCTCAACCCAAACATAATTCTCTTGTCTTACTACTCTTTAATTGAAAACTACATTATTTAGTAGTTGAAAACATATAAGGGATTTATTTTGAGATACTTAAACCGTAATCATAAATACTTCGCAACCTTTGGAGATCACTTTTGGATACCCAATTCAATTGAAGATTCCGGATTCTTGCAGTTCTCAACTATTGTGGTTCATTTTACGCTACATATATTGCAATCATAGTAATTTTTTAATGTTTTCATGTCAGTGAGCTAGTAATGTCAAGAAACGTTTCTGAGAGCATAAAATTTCAATAAGAAACAGGTAAAATAAATGAATGAAATTGTTCTTATAGGACACTAAAAATAATAAAATCCGCCTATAAGTAGAATATATGAAACTTGCAAACTTCTGATTAGATTGGTTTTGGTGATCACTCAATCAGGAAATAAAATTAGAAAAACAAACTCAAAACAACCGAAATAATCAAATAAATGAAATAATGTTGTCTAATTTTCTTTTCATAAAAATATTCTTATTATTAATCACGAATGCCCGATTATGTAGCTGATGAACTCCACTATGTTTTTATTAAAAAAAAAAAAATACACCAGGAGTTCAAGAACTGTCTGGTTTGAACGAAAATCTCCTGGATTTAAGCTTAGATAACAAGTATGCACTGCTCTGGAGATGAAAAACAGCCGAAGTGTAAAATCCGCCTTTGAAAAGATGAAACTTAGGGAAAGGTGAAACTGGGTTTTCTTTCATACGTTGCTATTTTTTTTTCTTTCTTGCTTTTTTTCTTTTCAAGAAGAAGAGCGGAAAAAAGCTAGGCTGAGATTGGTAAAAAAACATCTGTCTCCCCTATGCACGAGGGACTTTGAAAACGGATTCCATTTATAAGCAAATGAGATCTAAACGAAAAGGGTTGGGTAAAAGTTAAAGCTAAGATGTATAAATATAGATAACAGGTACAAGTTTAAAAAATAATGTATGTAAATATGTTGCACTAGTGGATATTAGTAGTTTTGACAAAAACACTTGAGTGCATTTGACCCCGAAATAATTATATTTAATGCAATGGTAAAACTAAAACTTCAGTCGAGCCCGCTTATTAGAATATCGCTTAAAGGAATAACTCGCTTAATGTAATACATTTTCAATGTACCAATGCATTGAAATGCATTATTTTTATCCCGGATAATGGAATATCCCGCTAATTAGAATATTTTTTCGTGGCAAAATGGCTATTCCATCTTAAAATTAACATTCCCTTAAGCGGATTCGACTGTAATTATTTAGCTAATTGATGATAATTTAAACCATGTAAGTTTTTACGTCTTACAGTGAACTCTCACTTATGCGCCAGCCCAAGGGACCAACAGAAAAATTCGCATAAGTGAGAGAGACGTATAAGTGAACAAGCCTATTTAAAGGTCTAAAACGCAACATAGGTTCTAATGAGAGAATGAATAAGAATGTTTTTATAGAAAAGGGACATATTACTACGGTTTAGCAATTACTGTAATTTAACTACAATGATAATGAGAAAACATAAATTGTAGTCTACCTAATTGCAAACTGTTCCCTTTAAAACGATCCATAACAGGTAAATGTCCCTCTCCGAACTCTAGTCCATGCGAAAAAAATGCCTTCCGTGAGTAATAAAGGCGAAAGATTAAAGAGGAAAGTGAAGAAAAATGCTCATTTTTTAAAGAAAATTATTATTTTTTTAAACATTTTACGGAAACTTCGGTGCATAAGTGATATATTTATTTTAGGAGCGACGCATAAACGAATGAAATTATCATTATTTTGCTATAGAATGTGCTAGGACCATTTAAAATCGTCGTATAAGTGAAAAAGGAGCATGAATGAAGCTATGTATAAGTGAGAGTTCACTGTATTTGTTTTGGACAAATTAGCGTGACGTAAACGAAGTGTTGTAATATTTAAAAAATGAGAAAGAAAGAAAAGTGAAAAATACTGATTTCTCTCCTGGTAGATGTAATTTAACTTGCTTAAAATGTGTATATTGTGGAGCGAAATCAATTAAAGATATGAAATTATCTAGGCAAAAGTTTCTAAGGTCTTTTAAAATTTATCATGCTACAGAAAAAATTATACAGTGGTAGTTCTCTAATGCTTCCAGTAAAATTTTTCTGCACCGGACACAAAATGCAAAATTGCTTGATGACCTTTAAAAACACAATTGAAGTGTATCTATCGTAAATAACCCTAGAAGCATCATCTCATTGGCCGATAATCGGCCTTTCATCGAAACCCGATGAAATTCTCATCGGCCAAACAGAATCCGAGCAGCAAAATCCGATGAGATTTGGAGCAATTTACTTGCAGAACAGTCCCGTGCCCATGAATTTCATCGGGGGAAACTTGATCGGAAGGATATCGTTTTCCGATGGAATATAGCTCGGCTTATTTTCATCGGGAAACTTGATCGGAAGGATATAGATTTCCGATGAAAAGTAGCTCATCGAAAACCGTGCTCGGATACTGATCGGTACGATGTCATCGTGCGTTACGGGATCCGTTTACGAAGAGTTCGATGATCGCCTGAGCAAAATCCGATGGGTTGATACTACTTGGGAAGATTGAATGTCAGAGATCGCCTAATGAACCTCATTTTTTTCAAGTAAAATTAACACCGAGTTTCATCATATGCTTTCTCTGCAGATGCCATAGCTTATACTACCGAAAAACTAACACCTTTCAATAAATTTGTCTTCTCCTCTATTCCTATTTTTTTTTTCTGCTGAAGTGTAGACCAATCTGTAAATGAACATCCCCTAAGAAAAATAAACAGTTCATAATTTGTTCAAGAAAGTAGTTTAAAAATTCTTTTTTGCACTGCAAAAAATAGATGTTTTTACAGTATAATACAGCTAATTTTGCAGTAATTGTGTAGTAATAAACTAAAATTGCTAATTTTACAGTAGTAGACTGCAAAATTACTAGTTCTACTGGTTATTACTTTGCATTTACAATTACTTTGCATTTTACAACTAGAACTTCTGCTGCTAGTATTATACTGTTGTTACTACAGTATAATGCAGCTAATTTTATGATAAAATAACCAATTTTACAGTAATAAATTAAAACTGCTATTTTTAGTGATAAACTGTTAGTTCCCTAGTTTTACAGTTTACCACTGTGCATTTACAGTTTTAAACTGAAACCTTTGCTGCCAGTATTTTTTGTAAAAAGAACAGCTTATTTTTTGCAGTGTGCGATAAATTGGCAATTTCACTCTGTGCGATTTCAAATAAGAAACAAACAGAAAATTTTGTGTTTGTCTAGTGGATGGATGGCTCATATATTAGACTAGTTCACTTTTGATTGAAAGTCCCAAAAAGTTCTGAAGCAGAATCAGAAACGGCAACCTCATTTTTTATCGATAATTACAAATATCGATAGAAATGGTTTTCATTTTATGTACGAAATACTGCATTCTTTAATGTTGTATATTTCTAAAAAATGAAATTGTGCTTATGTATTTACTGTTGATTTACTAGTCGACTTGCTCAATTCTCCCATCCCCCTCCCCTTATTTACTTAGTTTTCACAATACATGTGAAATTACTTTACAGACAAAAATTATTTTCTTTTTGCCTTTCTGAAATTTTGAGCTACTAATCAGGTAGGACAGTATGGAAACTCCTTATGTTGATAATAGATCCCACGCAAACAAATTTATTTGCTTTCCAATTTAAACAAATGCTAAGCAGTTCCTAATCTCCAAACAAAATTAATTATTCAGCTATACATCACTGCCATTTATTACTCCTTTGGCATTCTCCGAGCTTTCATTTTCCATCCATACTTCCATAATTAATTATGAAAATCCAAATTTTTCATTCAAAAAGCACTCTATTCGAACACCGATCTCATTCGACCAAGACTGCTCTTTGTCCGTTCCCCACCCCCACGTGTTCGGAAAACGAGGCGGTGCGGCCTCACGCACGACCTCCCATGTGTGAAAAAGGTAAAAGTGGAATTACTTTTTGTGTCAGACGATATTGCGCACTGGGGGGAGATATCGGTTGGCTTCTTCCCTATAATTACATGTCGATCTCCGCGGTTATGCCGGGGCAATTAATTCCATTAAAACCAGCTTGAATAATTGAATTAGTAGAAGAGTGCTGTATGAATACTGTAGCTGAAGAATGCTGTTTAAAAATGCTATTACCGCAAAATGGGGATATTTTGATAGTTTTTCTTTTCTAAGAATTGCTGCTCAACTTTTATGGGTGCAATAGAGAATTTCTGATGTATGCTAACAATGAAACATATTATAAATTTTAAAATTTAAAGTTGGTTAAATGTAAAAAGGAAACGGCAGTTGTAGCTGCTCATTGGACGGCATTGGTGAGGGTGATTTTTTTTCTCATTTTTACTTCAATTTTTCTCCAATTCACTTTGAAGTTTATTTGTAGTTATGAATGTGCGAGAATCGAAATTCTTGTAAATAAAATGTGTTCTCTTTCATTTTTTTTTCAAAAATAATTTTTAAAATTTCAAAAATATTCTACATGATTATTAAATTAACCCATTAATGCCTAGCGTCCCTTTTCAGGGACGGGCGGTTCAAAAAGTGTCTGAATTGACCAAAAATGAACATTTCAAATAAGTAATAGTGTTCAATTATTACTTTTGTATTGTTTTAATTCATTATATACAGATTGCAGTACATAACCATTGTAGAGTGTGTTCCGTAGCCGCGTAATCAGTATACAAAATATCTTTGAAAAAAAATGTCAGGCATTAATGGGTTAAATAGGTCAGTGTTAATAGCTCTAAACGTTACAGCTTTTCAGAACAATGAACTATAATTAGTCTTTTGGCTATTTAACTTGAATACGCAATACCGCATCCAAATCATCAAAGACGATTCCTTTACTTTATCTTTCAAGTATATCTCTAACTGTAATGCATTTCTTTTTGGATACGAACTAAGTAACTTGATATAAACATGACACCACAACAAAGATCAAAGAAAGAAAACGTTTTAAAATAGCCGAACGTAAGCATGTAATACGTCAAGGTAATTATGCTTCTCGAAATGAAATTATAGAACACAACAATGATAAATTATCTTCATAACATAAGAATGCAGAATCATTGTAGAATCTCTGACAAATCATTTTTTTTGAACATAAAGACATCAAATACCAAATCATTCCTGGTCTGTTCCTCATCTCAAAGTATAAATTTGATCAATTGCTTTCACTTGAAGATCGGACATCTGGATGAATTCCTCTCCAGCTCGTATTTAATCATAAGCTCCGTTTACCGCCACTGCTGTAATACAACCACCACAACAAAGAACAAATCAGAAGCTCAGATCTTATCCATCAAAATTTTGGAGCTGCGATCTTTTTGCGATTTCAATTGAGTTTGAAGAATGATCGTAAGCACAGATCCTTGAAGTCATAGAAAAGCGGTAGCCGGTCATGATTCTCCAATTTAGTCGCATTTTCGGTTGAGATGGTCACGCTTTTTAAAACTCGATTCTCGGTTTTTTTGATGAATGGTCCGATAAAATTGGTAAATGAGAAAATCACGACTGAGGATCAACTTCTTAATTCCGAATGCCCCGTTGGCTGAGACAGACGTAACTGCGTTTTGAAGGCAACTTGTGAGGTAAATGAGCGTTTCATAACGGCTAATTTTCTTTTTGGTCACACGTTCATAAAATAATTACTACAAAACATTGCCTTTAAAATCAGCCGAACTTAAAGGTTTTTAAAGTTAAGCTATTTCGATGCCTTTAAAAACCTTTATATTTTGCATTACAGCTAAGGCTCGAGACTAAAAAAAAAAAAAATCATAGTGGCCAGTGCCCAGTAAAACTAAAAAAAGTTAGTGGCTACTTTGGCGTTGGTGGTGGCCACTTTGAACCAAGTTCCAAAACTAATTCGAAACTGCTTCATTCTGCATATAATACTAATACATTATGTAGTTTCATATATCTTAACTTAATTTCTGTATAAAAAAAAAGCTTTAAAAAAATACAATCTTCCTTCCAGCTAAAAACATCGGTATTTAGATGCTTTGTAAAAATGATTCGTCGACTTTTTCTCCAAGCTAATATTGGTTAAAAGTGACGATTCTGATGAGTTTTCTTTTCATAATAAGCGCAATTCATAGGAATTTTGTATTTTTGTTCAGAAAAAAACGTAGGTCGCCAAGTTGGTGATCAACATAATATCTTGTAGTCGACAAAATAAATGTTTTAGACCGCTAGTCTCGACCTTTAATTACAGTAATTTCCAAACAGCATAAAATCAGCATTCGGCTTTCACAAGAAAATTAGTTTCCCTTCAAGCTTTCATTTTCAATAATGAGTTAAAGCCGCTATTGTTTTATAAAGAATTTAAATCTTTTTTTTCCGCCTGACTTTTAGCCAAGTAGCCAAGATCCCTGCTAAAAATGACACGTAGAGATCAATAAAAAAAATTGTACGTGGAAATGGCCGACGGATATCAATAGAGCTAAATCAGTAGAGGTCTACTGACAGCAGTTGAACAAGATGCTATGGATCTCTATTGATATTCATAGATTCTAAGACTTCTTTCCGCTAGACTAAAAAACAAGTGGCTTTTTCCTGATATATTATACAAATTTTGCTGATTGCACCTTTCTTGGAAAGACTAATAAAAACGTTTGTAAGATTACTTTTGTCTCATCAATTTAATTTTTATGGGTCAAAGGGGAAATCGACGAGCACATGCATACTAATTGAGGAATACAACATTAAAACCGAAAACTGACGTATTTACGTTTTCTAAATGTTTATCTCTACTTAAGCATTCTAATGAGGCACCTAAAGTGAATTGCAGAGTAATTATCTCAAGTACTTGATGTCAGTTCCCCTATAACTCATTCAATAATTATAGCAAGGGCTTTCCGTAATCCAACATAAACTTTAACTAATGAATTATATCGCATGAAGCTTGAAAGTTTTATTCCGAAGCCAATATTCAAAAAAGTCATGATTGAAGCTTTCCATCTTGTTCTGTCATTAATGGACATCGGAGTCGTGGTTCGAGATCATGTAGTGCAAGGAAAAACGACAGGGCAACATGTGCGGCTAATTTGTTTGATGAATCGTCCGAAAGGATGTCATTCCCTAAACTCTAACGGACGCCTTAAGGAGCAATTAAAAGTGGGTAACGACGAAAAAAATCGTTAGATTTTTATCTAAGATTTTTTATTTTTTTTTCCAAGCCCGTTGGCTAAAATATGTGTAGATGGGGGAACACATTTTCAAAAACCAGTTTCCACGTGCTGTGTTTTCATCATAAAGTTCTGGACGCTCTCGTGCAAAACTTGAGGTTTGTGGTGTCCTTGGACTCTGTACTTATTATACGGACTTGTCGCGTGCGAGCATCTTCATGGCCTGGGGTGCTTTCTGGGATGGGGTCCGGTTAGTAAGTGACCTGGAAATGATCGAAGAAGTAGGAACATTAAAGGAACCCTCTTGCGTTTGGGCTTTGAAGTGAAGTTTTTATGACTTCTTGGCTACCGTTTGGTCGTAGATGATGTTTTGAAGAATTTATGAATCTGGTATTGCTTTGGGAAGAAGACCTGTTTCTGTAACATTTTCTGTGCGTTGATTCTGAGCGGTGGCTTTTAAAATTTTTAAGGGGTCACAGTATCTCAAAAATGACCAACAGACCAAAAAAGAATTTTATTGCTTATTTCAAAAGTAAAAGTTATTTAAAACACTCGGAAAAAAATTGCTTTACTCTAGCTAAATTATTTAAAAAGTTATAAGTAACTTTATGGCATGCATGCTATGTGTTCTAATGGAAAAGCAAAACTTTAAAGTGCTTTTTCTCGTGAAGTTAAAAATGCAAGACAACGTGTCTACAAGTACAAATAAAAGGATTAAAAAGAGTTAGAAAACGTTAGTTTTTCTCGTGATCAGTTTTTAGTGTTTCTATGTTACTGGAAATGCAAAGGAATTTTTTCTATTAAAGATACAACTTTACAGCAATATTTTTTGCACTCAGGATAATATATTTAACAAAACTGTGCATTGAATAAGCATGTTATAAATTACTAAAATTTTTAGAGCTTGTTAAATTTCAAAAAATAAAATTTTCTAAGAATTTTTTACATAAAAGGTCACAAAATATTTTCAAATCAATGTATAAGAAAATGAATGCTCAGATTTTTAGAGGTAATTCTTGTAATCATTTATCAATAAGAAATTTTGAAATTAGGGTAAAAACAAAAAAGCCTTAGGGTTTTTAAAAAATTTAAATTTTCTTAAATTTTTCAAATTTTTTAAAAAAGTGAGCAAAATTTTTAATGTTTGAAAATATATTATTGATTGCTGAATAAGTGAGGAAACAAAGATTTCAAAGAATTACATTTTTACATAAATTTCAGAAAATTGTTAGAGAGGTACTGTAACCCTTAAAACTAGTACAGTTAATAAGTCGCAAAATTAAAAGCAAAGACTACCTTATTGATACTGCGATACAAAAGATTTTTTTGCTCCAAAAGCTAATTTTTATTTTTCTAATTTTACTAGCATTTGCTAGTGATCGTAGCACGTAGTAGTTTTCATTCATTGCATAATTCCCAACATTGAATTTGTGTTAGCACAAAACACGCGCACTGTGAAGCAGTTTAAATAATTTTATAAAAAATGCTAACTTACTTTAGAAACGACACATAATTGCTTGAAAGTTAAAAAATATATGGATAAAATCTCAGTGGTAAAACATAAATAACAACATAAATCATGATGTGAAATGGTAAAATTCATAAATAAAACGCAATAGAAAAACACCTCAACAATTTTTACAAAGAAGATTAGCGATTTTCCTAAAAAAATTCCCTTTTTCGAAAAAAATATTTTGACTACTTGAACTAGATATAATTCAAAGCCTAGGCGACAAAGTATGCAGCTTTGTAAGGTGTCGTTTAAAACAAATGAAGCTGCTTATTTTGCGCCGGGAAACTTATCTTACGGTCTTTTAAATATAAAAAAAATAGCTTTTACGTTGGAAGTTAAAATAACGTATTATTAATACAAGAAAAAAGTAAGGACTACATATATGAAATCAATGAAGGTTTCTTTAGAAATATAAAATAAAGTATAATACAAAGCAGTTGAAAAACATTGAGCAGCGTTTACATCCCGAAATGATTTCCAAAATTTTTATTTCTCGTGCAGTAGATTTATTTATTGCAATAAAAGTAACAGGAACCAACTGTTTAGAACTTCAAAACTCCTTTTACACAAACTGATAGTGCTTCGGAATTGTGCTTAATATTGTATTTGATATAACTTTGCTGAACCCAGAATCGGGTTAAATTTTGATACCAACTCATGCATATTTTGGGATAACTAGAACCACATGAAATTACTACGTATATCCTTTGGGTGGCGTATTTTATTATCATCATCATCATCATTATTAGTATTATTATTAGTCTTATTATTATTATCATCATTATTCTTATCATTATTATTATCATTATCATTATCATTATCATTATCATTATCATTATCATTATCAATATCATCATCATCATCATCATCATCATCATCATCATCATCATTATTATTATTATTATTATTACTATTATTATTATTATTGTTATTATTATTATTATTATTATTATTATTATTATTATTATTATTATTATTCGTTTTTTTATGAATGAGGAAGAATTGAAATTCTTAGAAACATTTTCTAGCATGTCACTGTCGAAACATTTCCCAAAGAGGACCTAATATGAGCATTTACCAGAATTTTATTAGACATTCCTTTCTTAAACGGTTATACGTTTAAAGTCATTCGCCGTTTTTATAGTTTATTAATATTCAAGCATTAAAAATATACATTTTTCTTCTTCAATAACTTACATGTTTAAGGCTCCAAATTAAATCGAATGAAAACGTCCCAGTTAAAAAAACATGCACTATTCTTACGAGCTCGCATACCAACTAAATATTTTCTCACTCTAATTATTTTCAAATCGGGCATCAGAAACAGTCACGAGCACCCACAAAGCGGGTTCATTAGGCCGATTAGCGCCAATAACTTTTCAACAGAATCATCAAATCGCACTAGTCACGCTGTTTTGACGTAATATACTATTCTTAAATAAGGCTTATGCATTTTCGATTGCGAAACCATTGCGATGCTGGTGAACTGATTCCGCGTTATTTATGATAATTTGGGAGCCCGGGATGGAAATGCTGTCGTAAATAATGATAAGGGGAGGTCATTCGGACCTTCCGAGAAAGGTTAGGTGTGTCTCTTCTAATGAGGTTTGCAGACACGTCTGGAGAAACTGTTCGATTCGGTGTACAGTCTGCGCGTTGTTTGACGGTTTGGTATGATGAGTAGTCAGTTCGTATTAGGCGAAACCATAAAACGCGACTCACAAGTTGTGTTGCTTGTGAAGTTTAAAAGAAATTGGTCGAAACATATTTACTGACGCACAAAAAAAGCAAACTACTGCTAAAGTTTGCAATTTTTAGATTTCGTTGTTAAAGTTGTGTCTAGCTATTTATTTTCAGGATTAGTGTATTGTTTTATCTCTTTATATTCAGTTACTAGTACGTCAGTTATGGACTTTTATGACCAATATATATTGTAATGCAGAGTGGTCTTTGGGGTGGTTTGGTTGAAGCATATTGAGAAGATAAGAAGTGGCAAAGAAGCATAAATAATTTTAAAAAAATAATGAAAACGACCATGTAAGTTCAACTGTTTTTAAACGGAACATTGTATATTCATAAACATGAATATCAAAACGCGATTTTTATTCTTTAATTGAAAAAAAAGTTAATAAGTTGTAAACAAGTTGTTGCAAGAAGTTAAATTAAACAACAAATGTTAATGTTAAACTGCAGAAATCTTGCTCTGCTAATTCTGTAAATTCGGCGATTTTTCTCAGCATTTGTCCTAACTATGTAAACTACGCCCCCCCCCCCTCCATTCTTGAACGTATATCTTTTTTTACGTTTCAGAGATATAAAAGCACGAAATATATTGCATTTTGCTACATTATAAAAAACATTTTAAACCGAAGAACTTTCAGAATAAGAAAGAAAAATTAATTAACTTTTGATTATTAATTAGTTTCCGTAGCTACTTAGTTGACAGAAGCGTTTCAACTTGGAACAATAACATTGATAAAATAAAATGAAATGTTTCAAAAATAACAAAAAGAGCTCTCGTAGTGATTTTATGCCAAATTCTTTAATCGATATGTCAGTATTCTCGGAGTTGAGAAATTACTTTCTATTTTCTGCTGCACGTACTTTTTTTGCTCGGAGTAAAAAATACATTTGCTTGATTAATTCGATTTTTAGTTTCTAATTCTCTAGGCTCTTTTCAAAATTTCTTCAAACGATATTTATTAAATAAAGCACAAACGAATTGATTACATTCAAATTGAAGAAATTTTAAAACCAAGTAAGAGGTTTTGTTGTTGCTTGTATCAAATTGAAAAATAATTTCCCAATGGTAATATCCAAAATAGGAGAACTATCAGTTTGCCTCCCTTGAAACTTGATGTCACGTCACATAAAAATATCACAGTCGAAAATTGCATTTTGTTGAATCTACTTTATTATAACTAGGAAATAATACGCAGAAGTACATGTAATAAAAATTATTTTCTTTGCTGAATTTTAACTGTAATTTTTAATGAAATTAGACTTTTGTTTTAACTGCTAAGGACAGTATTTTTCTTTTTTGTTCCCAAAATTTATATATTTATGCATTTGATGAAAACGTACGTTGTTTTTAAAAAGTGCGTTTTTAAAAGTTTGGTGGTATACCGAATCTACTATACATTTATCCAAAAAATTTAGAGTGATTATTTTCGCCTTGCCTGTAATGCAACTGCAACCCGGTGAAATTTAACACAATGAAAGAACTTTAGAGTAAAAAAACATACTAATAATAAATTTCTTTATTAGTAACGTTTTAATGTTAAGTACAAGTTCATTAAGATTAAAGAATGATAATTTTATGGAACGAACTACTAACTTGACTAAAAATATTTTTTCAGATAAAATATAGATGTGTTGCTATTGCTATTGTTTCATCTGCATAAAGGAATAAAAAAAATTAACAGACAATACAAGCAAGAAGTTCTGTCAAGAACTAAACGAGCCTACTTTCCCGTACATCGACATCGGCATTCCACCATCTGATCATTATTCTCTTGATTATCTGAGACTGAAAATTATGTCAAACATACCTTTTTAGCACTTAAAGCTGATTTCTAAAAGCAAAATATACCCCTCTCATCAGATGAAATAGACACGTGAAAAGTAAATAAACGAATAAATAAAGTTTTGTCGCACCTTTTAAAGAATGTAACTGTTAAAGTTCTTCCGTACAAAAAAATCCTCAATCGCTTTCAAAAAAAAAAAAAAAAAATAAGTAAATAAATAAAAGTACAAAGAGCATCAAAACACATTTTATCAAAAAAAAAAAAAACTCGTCCGTTAATAAAATGTCTCAAATTTCACTTTTAATCCGTTGCCAGTTGTTAAATATAAATAAAGAATAAAATGCCCTCGTGAATGAACAATTTTTGTTACAAAAAAAATCGTCTGCCAAAAAAAAAATAATAACAATAATAAATAAAATAAAACAAATGAATAAATAAACAAAAAATCGTCTGCACGGTCAGTCATTCTTTTCTGAGCCTGCATTTCCGCCATGTTTGCGGAGTCGGAGTCGGAATCAGAGTCCTCACCGAAGATTATTCAGAAAAGTACTTTACAAACATTATTTATCAAAACCATTTTCTTACAAAGTTAGTTTGAAGGAAATCCGACTTTAAGTTCAGGATCAACATTCAACTTAAATTCCTCGTAGGCGCTAATGTTATTTTTTTTCTGAACGGTTCAATATTGAACGAAAAATGGTTCAAATCAAAAAGCGATGTATGGGAATGAGGCACTCCGAGATCTTTTAAACAAAAAAAAAAGTTTAATCCATTCGGACGGTTCACTCAAAAGTTATTAGGTGGGGAAAGGTTGCTTGAAATGTCGAACGAAAAAATTTTCAAATTGAAAATTTAAATACGGTAATGAAGTATCCTTGCTGAGATCCTTCGAACAACAACAAAAAAAAAAGTTTATTTAAATCGGACTGTTCCCTTAAATGTTATTAGGGCTGACAGCTTGCTTAAACGGTTCAATGTTGAACGGAAAATGATCAAATTGAAAATTTAAATACGGTAATGAAGTATCCTTGCTGAGATCCTTGGAACAAAAAAAAGTTTATTTAAATCGGACTGTTCACTTAAAAGTCATTAGGGTTGACAGCTTGCTTGAGCGGTTCAATATTGAACGAAAAACTGTTCAAATCGGAAATGTAAATACGGGAATGAAGTATCCTTGATAAGATCTTTCGAACAAAAAAAAGTTTGTTTAAATCGGACTGTTCACTCAAAAGGGACAGGTTGTTTGAACGGTTCAAAGTTGAACCAAAAATTGTTCAAATCGAAAAATCAAATATGGGAATGAGCTGTACTCGCCGATATCTTTCCAACAAAAAAAAGTTTGTCAAAATCGGAATGTTCATTCAAAAGTTATTAGGGACAGACCGACCGACCGACCGACCGACACACAAATTGCCCATCTCAATACCCTACTTTCAAATTTTTAATTTTTCGATATTCATTTTACCTTTTTATTTCTTTTTGGCTTAACTTGGCGATATTTTTTAACTTGGCGATATTTGTTTGACTTGGCGATATTTTTTCGATGCATTAGGCCACTTTTATACTTTTTTCGTCTTTCTTTTATTTTTAACGGGTTAGGCAATAATTCAAGTGAAACAGGCGATCGCAAATTGCAATCGCTACTGGAAGTGAATTTTATTCGAACGTTTCTTGATAAAAACATCGTGACGTCAGCGTGACGTTTGCCTAGGAGAAACGAGCTAGATAAAACGTCACAGCCTACTTGGCGAATAAGAGGAGATCGCTGACTGCTTGTGAGCTCTTATTGGCTCCACCCGTAGTGACGTCAGTGCGATTAGCATTTATAGCGATTGCAACTTATCCAAATTTGGGAATTTGCGATTGCAATGGTGAGTTACGATCGTCCGTGTTTCACTTGAATTCCTGCCATAGTAGGCTAAAAAAAAAAAAAAAAACCCTCAACACCAAGAAGTTGCGTTGATTCACAACCACCTCCCTCTCATTTATATCTGATTTATAAGTATTTATTGAACTATTCCATTGCTTAAATGATTTAAATATCTGAAAAAAAGGGTTCAATCTTAAAGCGAATTTCTGAAAAAGCTCTTAAAATATTAAAATTCCAATATTGAATATCATATAACATATTTTCTCTTTTGAAAATACTTTAACTCATGTAATGTCGAGAACGTATTTTCATAAAAATTTGCGATCAAGTTACGATGTACTTTAGGTAAATTGATCCTCAAAGGTAATTTCCGCTGATTCTTGATGGATGTAGGACTTGCACTTTGTATTTTAGTATAATACATTATTCTAGTTTATCATTATTCTTTACTCATGAGATTCCTGCGTGAAATTAAATCTGTTCTATGCATAACTTTCGTCTGCATATTTAATAAGGAACTTTGCCGAGAATATTTAAAAGTAGCTACAAATTCTTGACGAAAATTCGTTGAAAGTTCCAATTCCTTTGAGCCCTAAGGTATTTGAGCAAATGTGGTATGAAGAGAGTAAAGAATCTCTTATATAGTCGTTCGATTTTAGTGTCTAGCGAAAGCTACTCTAAAGAACATTATTTTAGAAATACTAGGAGTTTTAGAGAAAAATGTATCTTTGTATAATGCAAAAAGCAAGTTTAATGTTACATCATCCATGTAAATTAATTTTTATTTTAAATGTATTGTCATTTACAAAATGAATTTCCTATTTGCATATTTAATAATCAAAATATAGTTTAAAAAAAATACGCTTTTAAATATAGTTAAGCCTTTAGTATTAATATTAGTATTAAATATACTACTTTTATATTTGCAAAGAACATGAAAGTTATCTTTTATTCAGTTGCATACAATAACAGAAACACTAATTAACATCAACATGAAATATAGTTTATCCTTTAGTATTAGTAATAGTATTAAATATACTACTTTTATCTTTATAAAGAACGTTAATTTTATCTTGTATTCAGACTTGCATTCATGCATACAAACATACAAACCCACATGATTAATAAAAACGTATTAAAAAGTGGTAAGATTTTTTAACTGTTTCACTATACCTCGCATTCCTCTACGTAAAGAAATCCAATTAAGTCAATAAATTATGTTTTTCCACGAAAAGGTGATTTTCGCCAAAGTTCTAGTTTCCAAAACAAAGTTGTGAAAAATATAACCGTTTTCTCAAGCAAGTTTTACGCCCCTTTTGTTATCAACAAATGTTTCCCCTGATTTAATAAGTACCTTTGGTGCACTATTTTCTTTACTTCTCCTTTCTCAAAAACTGCTTTCCCTTTTGTCTGGGGATTTTCCTTATAATTAAAATTGTAAAGATTTTATTCATCTTTTTCTCTTTTTCCTTTTCATTTCTATTCTTATTTTTTAAGATTTTCTGAAATGTACTTTTTATAAGTATTAATGTTGAATTCACTCATAAACGTAACTAAAGTGAAAAGCAAATAATGCTACGTAAAAAAGCGCAAATACTAAGACACATTACTGAGACGTGTTTCGGCGTTACAAGGAGCGCTTTTTTCAATGCTAAAAATGTGAGCTTATGGATGTTTTGTGTTCGTTAATTAATATGAAAAGTTCGCGAAAAACTTCCGTTTTTTCACCGTTTCATTGTGATGTCTTTCGCTTTAAAGTAAATTTATGCTTGTTAAAGAGGAATATGTTTTGGATTGACGCATAAGCTAAAACTCATAATACGAATAGCGAAAAATTGGGAAAAAATTAAAACTGTTCTTAGCTGTGATTTTTTCGAAGACTTACCTTTTTCCATAAAAATGCTTCAACAGTCTTTTGATTTCAAACAAATAAATAACTAAATTAAAGAAATTAATAAAGAAAGAAAGAAATAAAATGACTGAAATAAAATAAGGTTCAAGATGTCAAAGTTTTGTTGTACCCGTAACTTGGTAACCGGAAGTTATATCTGTATATCAAGCAAAACATGATTCCTATTACTCAAAAACTGCATATAAGATATTTTGTAAATGTGGGGTGTTCATTGTTGGCTCTTAAAAAATTATCCTTAACGTGTACTTCTTAAGTTTAATATTTAACAAACATACATTATCACAAGAAGTAAATGAGTTACTACTAAGAAAAGCTACTAAACTTACACATTTTTCATTATTATGTACTTATTGTTGGTTTAAAATACTAATTTGAATATCACTCGATGGAAATCAGTAGAATAAATTTGCATAACATGAATAACTATTTATTCAGAAAAGGAATACGCATTTGAATAAAAAAATAAATAAAAACTAAAGTACAACGAGGGAAATACAAGGTTTTTCAAAAACTCTGAACAAAAACTTAATTAAACAAACGAAGCAGTTATAAACTAATTATAGGGAAACTCTTATCACTTTTAAATTATTAAATGAGTACTGAAATAGCTATTACTTCAATTGTTCCTTAACTCCTTTTTTTTTAAAGAAACTGGAAGAGATTTCAACGAGTTTCTGTCTTTCATCGAAGATTGATGTTGTTTCTATGAAAATATGATACCATATGGTGAGGAAATAATTTTACGAAGGTATCTTTGGAGAATGCTATGTTATTTGCTATACGACCCCTTCCCAATCCAAGAAACTTTGTTATTTTGCTACAAGAAAACAGCGATTAAACAAAAACTTTAAAGGCACTTAACTCATCGATTTCAACGAAAGAAACGCCGGCGAGCGTTCTATATCCCCTCATTAAAGATCTGTTCTCATATTCTCTGTTACCCATTAATAAAAGTTCTTTTTAGGATTATCTTATTGCACGAACAGTTTGCAAGCTCTTCAGTTACAATTTGTATTTGTTTTTGCGCATTAGGGATGAAATATCTTTTCTCGCGAGATTTTGCAACATGTCCAGAAACTTATGAGCAGGCGGATTTAAGACAGTGCATTAGAGAAAGTACATACTTATGATTTTCAACTGAAGAAGCATTAGAGATTCTTGAGAAAGTATTGGCTCATAATGTTTTTAATTCTGAATTTTTGAAGAATTATTTTAACATTTTACAAACTTAATTTTACAAATGATTGTGATGAGTTGTTATATTTATGTGACAGATGTTTCTTTTCATAGTACATTTTAACACATATTTTTCAATATTTTAAAAATTGTCTCAGCCTTTTGAGGAAAAAAAATATGAAGTAGAACACTGCCGTGGGCAGGTAAACGGCAGTATCTGCAAAAATGAGTTTTCGAGATATTTGAAGAAACGCGTTTTTGATTTCCCACAAACATCTATGAAATATTGAACTTCGAACATAGGCGATACTATATGTTTATACCGATATATTTTTTGGGTAATCGATTGAATTTTGATTTTGCAAGCGCAGAGAGAGGTAAAGCAGATACTGCCGTTTACCTGCCCTTTTCACTCTAAATGTCATGCGGAATTGACGGGCAGTCGGCAGTAATTGCACAGTATGCTACTAAATGTCCAGTATTTACATATTCGACTACATGCGGAGTAGATATGTTATTACGAAATATATTATTGCATTGTGAATGATATGTTTTATTTAAAAATATACATAAATACCGCGTATCCACTTGATATAGATTTAATATAAACGAACTCGAAATATAATTAAAAAAATAATGAAACTGTATTGTATTATGCAAAATATGAAGCAAAACTTGATGATTCTTCAAACATTTTTACTTCCTTTTACTTAGTAAAGGAAGTATTGTGATCACAAAGAAAATTTCACTCAAAATTTGGTCTAAATTTTGATTTTGCTCACCCCCGAATGAATGTTGAGTAGTTTTTTCGACCTATCAGTACGTGCATATGTATCTACTAACATATAAACAGCCGAAATATCCTTTTCGACCATGCCCCAGTTAATTACGACGAGTTTTCTCGTGACGTTTGTATGTACGTATGTATGTGCGTATATATGTATGTTTGTATGTATGTGCGTATGTATGTATGTTTGTATGTATGTGCGTATGTATGTATGTATGCCTGTCGCATAACTCAAAAACTTTTTGCCGTAGAAGCTTCTAGTTTGGTATGTAGGATCTGAGGGCGGTCTAGTTGTGCACTTCTCCTTGTGGTTGCATTCGAATGTTCCCAAGGGGGTCTTTTACCCCTTTGTGGGGTAAATCAATGTTAATTTCAATGCAGATTGAGTGATATGATTTAATGCAACTACTTGGCGATATATCACCAAACTTTTGGTCGCCAAGTGTTTGCCGCCAAGTTGGCGACAAATTTGGCAAAAAAATGATTTTTTTTTAAAATTTGGATTCAATTTGGCGTTACTGGGTACATTTTGAGAAAAATTCACTGAATCATGTTAAAATCGGCGATATTTAGAAAATAAATCATTGCAAAACATTATTTTGCATTGATTCGTGACAAACTGGGGGTGTAAATATTTGAGTTGTTATCTTGCTCACTCTAATGCACTATTTTAACACTTAAGGCATTTATTATGGAATTTAAACGTAAAAGGAAATAGTGTGGCGTTCACACCAGATGTTTTAAAATAACTACAAATCAGCTAATGCTATTTGTACTTTGCATCAAAACAAGAAATCACTTTGAGAAAAAGAGCGCTTGAAATGCTTGTTGTGCTGACGATTTTTTTTTTTTTCATAGTACTATTAAAAATGCAACAGCTAGAGGTTAAACTGCAAAAACTATCGTCTGTTAGTATGAAAGCAACTGTAATTAAAAGAAAACAAAACAATGTAAATTAAATCATTTCATTGTTGCATTTTTGTTTGTAGTCTGCCAAGTTTGGCTTGTGTATCTTTGAAATCGCGAAAACATATTGTCTGCTAGTGGGGAGAAACTTTATTTGAAAGAAAAAAATCTGGTATGGACCCCACACTACTTCCTTTCATGTGTAAATTTAATTAATTAAGTGTTAAAATAGTGCTTGGAATGAGCAAGAAACAATTCAAACATTTACGCCCCTAATGTGTCACGAAACAATGTAAAAAATGATTTACAACGATTCATTTTCTAAATATCGCCGATTTTAGCATCATTCAGTGGATTTTTCGCAAAATACCGCCAATAGCGCTAAATTGAACCCAAACTCGCCAAACTCGCCCCTTTCGCCAAATTTGTGGCCAATTTGGCGATAGGTCACCAAGTTGGCGACAAGCACTTGGCGACCAAAAGCTTGGCGATATATCGCCAAGTGGTAGCGCCAATTTATATCTCTTAAGTCTGCATTGATATTAACACTGATTCACCCCATAAAGGAATAAAACACCCCCTTGGGAACATTCAAGTGCAACCAATGACCTCCCGTGACCTCCTATTAGGGCACCCCTCCTTTCGCTCAGTTTAGGTACAAAGACAAACGGTTTTTGCGGCTTTATGCAATTTTTGCACAGCGATTCATATTATGTTCATCCTGCAGACATGCAGATACTGCCGTTTACCTGCCCACAGCAACGAAAAATGCAGTTACTGCTAATTACCATTGGTTAAAAAACAGTTTTTTTTCATCGGAAACCAAAAAAAGATGCTTGTACCATAAAACTAATGTAACATAGATTTCAAAAATGCAAAAAAATGAAAATCGAAAAATTTGCAGTTACTGCCCTTTACCTGCCGACGGCAGAACAGTCAAGTTTACTGTGTTTTCATAGAAAAAACTTTAAAGCCTTAACTCACATAAAAAACCCTTCCAAAAATCCTAATAATGGCAACGAGGAAGTATCGTCTTCGGTTTTATTGTTTATTTTATTTATTTTTTTAAAAGAAAAAAATAATGCAGAAAAAAAGGAGAAATTGCTCCTTACCAATCTTTACATAGCATATTGGAGAATTACTGCCTAAATATTCTTAGTCTTTTGAATTTAATTGTTAATTTTTGACAGATAAATTTATTATAAGTCGCATACACAGAATCAGGTTGTCATTCCTTGTCTGAGAACTTTTCACAGAACATCTTTAGATAGGTGAATTGTATACAATTTCCTTGCCAAGAACATGAACTGGTGAAATATTTATTACGTTTTTAGCGTCATCTATACTGTAACATTTTACGCTGACTTACGTAATCTCATTCACTCGAGAAGTTAGCTCTGAAAAGATCAAATCATATGATAGTGCAAATATTTTTTTTTAAACAAATATGAATTGATACCGACTGATAGTTAGAGTATGACTTATTTGTTTAATATTAAGTTTTTTGTTTTTGTTTAAAAAGCTTTGTATAACTAGCCACGTGCATAAGTGGATGGTAAAGTGGATGAGGCATGTAAAATAGTTCATTTTCTTCACTTACTCAATTATTTATAGAACCACTTACCTATCTATTTATTACTGATTCATTCACGTTCATTCATTTAATAATTCCCTCACATGTTGTCTTATTCATTTACCACTTTAATTGCTCATTTTAATGCCCATTAGTGAAATTATCAATTAATTAGCTTGTGTTGGAAATTTACCTATTCATTCATTTATTCATTATATATTTTTGTGATTAATTTCATCAAAAATATTTTAAATCATCTAGTAAAGGTACTACGTTTTGAAAATGTTTTATTTTGCCAATTTGCTTCACGGAAAAAAAGTGTACACTCTTGGTTTTTTTTTTTTTTTTTGAAGATACAAATATTTACAAAATAATTATAAAATAGTAATACTAATTATAATAACCTTTCAACTCTAGCTTTATTGCAAACTATATTGTTTCTTATTTATCACGGGACGCGGGAGCGTCCCGCCCCGCCAAGAAAACCAAACACAAGCCGCCAAGAAATTTCCTTCGCCAAGAAAAATGTAAAAGAGCGACCAAGGACTGTTTACGCGAGTAACCAAACCGGGGTTTTCACCCCTCTGTATCTCAGCCCCATGAAGATCCCTAGAGTTCGTTTTTGGTATACTCAATCTCCAGCGGCCCCTGACGGCACATACTAAAGCAAAACATCCAGGACCCTCAGGGGGAGGGGTGATATATGTTATAAAATCGCTATTTTTCGCACTTTTTAAAAATTGTTTGACAGGGGTCCAGACTAAACGGTAACTCGGATTGAGCTCTGCTTTTGCACCCACATTTATTTTGTCCCAAAGCTCGGCATAGGGGGTTTTTCGAACCCCCACCCCCTCCCCCCTCGTTTTTATTTTCCGTATCTTTTCTCCCCGGGGGTCTTTAGTGTTGATTTTTGGTATGAATATTCTCGATGAGACATTGAGGACATTTTCCCAAAATTTACCCTCCGGGGTCATCGCACCCCGGAGTTATTAATGCTTAAAATTGGTCCGATTTCTATCTACTAGCTCTGTTCAACATCTGAGCATTTATGTTTTCATTGTTGGGCCACGAGGAAAGAAAACTCAATAATTTATAATTTCATCTGTTGCCAGTTTCTATTTGTTAACGAATAAAATATTTATAATTGATTTTATTGCATAAGGCTTTTAAAAGGGGTCTTCAATTTAGTTCATTTTAATATGAGATCGGCAGTAAGGGTTGGGTTTTTTTTTTTTAAACTTTTAATTTAATCGTAGTATTGTTAGCAACTAGCTTTGTTTTGCGTCGGTTCGGGTGGTACATTGTGATTGATTTCAAATTTATCCTAGACTGAAGAAGATCCTTGAACTTTTGCACCAAATGCATGCCGCCAAGAAAACCACATATGTCGGACCGCCAAGAAAAATGTTGAAGGGGAAAAAAACATGCAAAGTAAATTTTGAAGAGAAAAAAAAAACAGGCAAAGAAATAATATTAATGCAAAAACATGTGATATCTCCCCAAAAACAACAGTGTTGTAAAAAAATCCCCCGCCAAGAAAACCGTAAATACTCAGCCTTAAAAAGTTATGATATCGAGTTTTCCCGCCAAGTTTGTGCCAAACTACAACTAACCTGTATGTATAGTTCTTTTAAATTGTTTTCAGTCCTGCCAGGCGGGAAGTTTTTACTCATTAAGCAACCACCTCACAAGACAAAGCTTCCCGCCTGGCAGGACTGAAAACAATTTAAAAGAACTATACATACAGGTTAGTTGTAGTTTGGCACAAACTTGGCGGGAAAACTCGATATCATAACTTTTTAAGGCTGAGTAATTACGGTTTTCTTGGCGGGGGATTTTTTTACAACACTGTTGTTTTTGGGGAGATATACTTTAACTTTAAAAATTCCAATGCTTTCATTTTGATAAAATTGAATTATTTTAACTATTTTACTTTTGCCCCACATTCCTCTAGCTGTATCATTAAACACTAACTGAGGAAAAAATATAATCTTTTTTTTAAAGAACATTACAAAAAAAGCAAAATCCGATTCGTACACTTCCTTTAAGCTTTGCATTAGCCAAGTTTCTACTACACTAGAACCCATGACTAGGCTATCTATTAAATTAGGGAAATGAAAATATTTGCTTCCCTTGCTTAATGGAAAATTATTAATTTTGGTCGCCGTTTGAAGGCCGGGCCGGATAAATTAATGAATGGAGTTATGCCAACTAGCCCCCTTATCATTGATATAGTAATGCATTTTTCCCGCAAATTCATCAAGCAAATGGCCGTGCATGAAATTCTCACTCATCAGTTCGCTCGGCCCGAAAGAGATAGGGCCAACCGGATTTCATTTGCGAATGGGTAATTGAGTTTTCTCGTTGTTCAAATGTTGAATTTTCGGCCCCATCCCGAAGAGTTTGTGTTCGGGATGATGATTCGGTCTTTGCCGAAGGTTGCCGAGAAAGCACGAGTCCATTTCGGCTGCTTGATTTATGTTATTTGATGCGTGGTGAAATGGGAGGCCATTGTTATAAATCCTTTTTATTTAGATTATAGCTGAAACTGCCGGTACGTTAAATAAGTTCGATGAGTTTGAATATGAAGTGTTATAAACTACCAGATAAGATTCTTAAAACATATATTCAGAGAGGGTGTCGAAAGTTTTCCGTTTATTTTATTTGTTTACATGCTAACATTGGGTTTTATAATTTAAACGGTTTTTGATTTTATACTATTTGATGCATGGTAAAATGGGAAGCTATTGCTATAAATCTTTTTATTCAGATTGAGACTGGGAGTGCCACTACGCCAGGTGAGGCTGATGAACGCGAATGTAAAGCAAGACAAAACAAACCAATAGAATTAAAAATTCCTATATATTCAGTGGCACATTTAGCTTTTTGGTTTACTTTATTTGTTTCGATGCTATTATGTTTCATCAATCTTAAGATTGTTTGATTTATGTCATTTGATGCATGGTTAAATGGGAGCCATTGTTATAAATCCGTTTTATTTAGATTGTACCTGAAACTGCCATGTCAAATGGGGTCAATGAGTTAGAATGTGAATTGTTATGACATAATCGATAAGATTCTCAATACACATAAATTCAGAAGTGTATTTAAGTTTTTAGTTCACTTTATTAAGTGCTGTTATTGATTTTCATAAATTTTCAAGCTTTTTATTTTATTATTTGGTGTCAAATTTGGAAACAACTTAGTAAATATTTTCAAATAGCTCATCAAATTTCAAGCAGTGAGTGTTATCTCGGTGCTATATCGAATTCACAGAAGCTGCCAATTTTTTCATAGCAGATATTTAACAGAAAATAATTTTCTTATTAGAAGATTAAATCCGATATCTCTAAAAAAAAAATATGCATTTAATCTTCTTTTTTCTTCTTCTTTTTTCCTTACTGAAATCACCTATTGCATGACAGCATGGGTCATAGATAGTAAATTGTAAATATGCTAGGATATGATATAACAAGAAGAAATACATTTTTGCCATTAGATACATCTTAATTTATAACAAGAATGAACGAGCTCAATTCCTTCCAATTGAATTAACAGCTGGATACAGCATACATAGTCACATTTTCTTTTTATAGATAAAATGAATATTTTAATGAACTAGACGAAAGGGATGCTCTTTATGAGTTATTCAAGCATGCTGTTGTTTCCAAACCTTAACTATACACTGTTTTAATTAATAAAAAACCTTTTCTTAAAAATAAAAAAAATCTTTACAATATCTTGAAAGCCAATCTTCGCATGTAGATACTGATCAGAATTTAATCGTATTTATTAATAGCGTAATGATATTTTTCGAACTTTTCTAAAAAACATTCCAAGAATGCATTAAGAAGTGGTAATTTAATTTGAATTGATTTGTTCTATTTCGATGTAAATGAATAGGCGATTTTTTTCCAAAGTAACTTTATTATCTTGCCTTTTTATTTGTTCGTTCATGTATGCATTTTGTTTTAAAATTATACATTTGCTTATTTGAAAAAATACGTAGCTTATAAATATTTAGTGCAAAAAAAATGTATAGAAAACAAAAACTAACATAATAATTCCAAGTAAATTCTAGTGATACTGAGATTTAAATCGTAAATTGGAATCTAAGTTTTTTGTAACGAAAATATTTTTTTCTTCCTGCAAGACTTATACTAATAGTTAAAATGTCATTATCCAGTAACATGCTAAAATCGTAATCAATATAACGTCTTTTGAATTTTAACCCTTTAACTGTCAAGTTATTTTGATTTTTAACACTTTTCCAAGCACAAACCCGAGAAACAGTCGAGTTGACTAAGAGATAAGGCCGAAATAAACGTTTCCCGATATATATTCGGGTATAACAATACGATGAACTCAAAAAAAAAAAAAAAAAAAATTACCCCGAGTAATACTCGGGCGTGACATTTTCGAAAACCAGCTGTGCCCGAGACTATCTCGGGCATGACAGTTAAAAGGTTAAAGATACAGAGAAAAAAGGGAATCAGGGGAAAATGTCCTCACTGTAAAAAATAGAAGTTGTTTTTACAGTATAATACAGCTAATTTCAAAACAAAATAAACAGCTTCTAAAAGCCAGTCAGAGTTTTAAAATAAATGCTAAGTAACATATTTGACGGAACCATTCTCAGTGAATAATTCTTTAAAACCTTTTTAAGAAACTATTTTTTACCAATTTTTGAGTACAGAAATTGTTTCAGTAATATTACTCAAGTGTTGTCGATGCGATGAAAAAGTTATTCATTAGATTCATCCTCATTTAGTAGTAATACAAGAACTACTGACCCAAATGTTCAGTCGAAATAATTTCAAGATGGAGAAAATTGTTACAGACCCATTGAATTTTTATTTAGCTCAAACACTCAAGGCTAAATAAAAATCTTTTGCAATTTTGCTTCATAAGAAGCTATATGGCATATAGCTTCTTATATTTGTTTGGAATCTAAGCGTCAAAATTACATATGCAATTGACATCCAGGTTGGTACACATGAAAGACAGTGTAACGCACTGGGTTTCAAAAGGCTAAAACCTCATCTGAAGCCCCATTGTAAATTTAGAAAAACAGTATTAAGCTCTTTACGAACTATATTGTTTCTTTTCTCCAAGCAATGACGGTCTCTGAATATTGGTTGAATCTTAGTGAACCTCTTGATGGCCGGCTTGATGGTTCAGCTTAAATTATTGATGCGCTGGGGTAATTCCATTAGGTCTATTAATGGTCATAGTAGAAAAATCGGGCCCACGTGACATCATTAAGGCACCTGAAAGCTTAAACTTTACAGCGGCCCATTCATTATCCACGCTTTTAAGTGCCACCAAAATTAATACCCACGTTAAAAGCAAACATTTTCCTTTCTCTAATGCGAGAGAAATGAACTCCGGTTCCATTCCATCCATATTTAAACGCGGACATCTCCGACCATCGGTCATCCGATCCTATCATCCAAATGAACACACCGGCAAAACGTTCCAGAGGGATTACAGAACCCTTTTTCCGGCAAAAAGGAACAAAGAAAACGCGTGCCGAGATTTTGTAGCCAAGCACTGACAAATGGCAGAAATCGGTCGCACCTGGATGGCCACCCCACACGAATGGCCATTAGGCCGGCGTTTAGCGACACTTTGAGTTGGACACTTGGCCGGTCAAGCGTGACCGGCTCAAGTATCAAATCACTTAGGATGGCCGCCCGATTACTCGTCGGGCTCTGTTGGCCACGGATTTTTCGCCGTTCATAAAAATAATAAAATGTGAAAAAAATGGAAAGCAATGATAGGGCAGGTTGGTTTTCTTGATTGCCGATCTCTGGTATTTAGACTGTTAAACTGTCAATGACGTATCACAATGGTCTTACTTCCTGCAATTTCTCTCACGGATACGCCTGGATCATTTTTTTTCTTTCTTCCTGAAAAAATGTAGCTATATACTTATCGCGTTTAACCCCAGCACAATGAACTTAAATATTTGTCTCTATATTCTTATGTAAAAAAATGCAGAAACTAAATTTATAACGTCCTCCGCCCTTCGTAACTACTCTTTACATACTTCAAGAATTCAAAGGCATTCTGTACTTAACTATTATAGTTTGCTATAAAGTTTTTTTGGAAGGTTGTTTTCATGTTGTTACCATGGTTACGTTTTTATGTCCTTTATTTGTTTCGTTATTTTCTCTTAATAATTTTTAAAATGTATTTGTTTTGTAGCAATCCTTATTAAAATTAGTTAAATTAACATTTAAATTGCTGTGAAAAAAATCTTCTGCTTTTTTCTTTTCAGTTTTTAAGGAATTAAAACTTGGTAAATTAAGAAAATATTGTATAAATTGCGGTATTACAACGTTCTTTCTAAAATGTTTAATTTCGAAAATGTACTATTTTGCTTTTAAAGATAGGAAAGAAAACTTCCTTCTTCTTTTAAACTTTGTTAAGATTTCTGCTGGTTTCTGTAAACAACAAAATTGTTCTTATTTTCTCTTCTGGCTTATTTTTATATCAAACTTTTGAGGAATTACAATTGGATTATAACTAAAATTGAGTATTCTGTCTGCGATATGAATTTATTACCGAATGACCTTTTAATCTTATACCACGGGCAAAGACGTTTTTGAGTGGGAAAAAATCGATCTAGCGAAATACTTACCGGATCTTCTCTATCTCTCTCATTCGAAAGAACTCAAAAAATACCTATTAGAAAAGTTTCCTTCCAAAGGTTTTCAAAACCGCTAATCGATATCTCCACTCTGAAGAAAGATATGGGCATTTGAAAATTTGGAAATATCCATTTTAAATTGGATTTATAAAAATCGTCTGCACGAGCGTGAAAGAAATTAAATAGGGTGAAATAAATTAATAATGAGAAAAAGGTGTTGCCATTTTTTTCTTGAACATAAGCAAATAAAATTCTTGCTTTTGCTTTAGGTTTTTCCTGTAAAGGACGGATTTAAAAAATTTTTGGCGATTGATTAATTTTTCGTACTTTGTTCTAGCAAACTACAGATTTTAATTTATTCGGGACTATTAGACACGCGCGTCACTTGACATGACATTTTTCCTCAAGATAGATCCCGTGCAGACCTAGGCCAAGTAGCTAGTTATTAATAAAACCAAAAAAATGCATTGTATTGTATTACTTCATCAAAATATTGCATTTTATTGTGCTGTGAACTCGAGAACGACTAAAAGTGGACTTGATTCACTTATATTCTGAACGCTGCAGTGATAGTACAAGCTGCTGTTCAAATGAATAAGGGTCAATTAATCTTAAAATCGTACTAGTTGCTATCACATAAGCATCTCACATGATTAAAAAATAACAAAAACCTACACCAACTGGTTTTACTCTTAAATACAGACAGCAAAAAGATCAAAAATTAGATATAAAATTGATCACTCATTATTCCATAGTCTTTCAATTCCACCTCAACAACCTTTCCACCGCATAGCAGCAGAAAATGAATCATTTTCCGCAGAATTTGGGGCATGTATCAAATATGAAAGAGCAGAAAGTAATTAGGTGAAGATTATTCAACTCATTAAAGAGATTAAAGTTGAGATTACAAAACCTTTAGTGCTAAAATTTTATTAGGCATTCATTTAACACTAGTCCATTGAGTTGAATTGAAACCGTTTTAAAGACATCAGTGAAACGTATCTAAAAATAAAATTCAAATTGTAGTAGAAGCTTCTGTACAAATAAATAAAGATAAATCGAGCATAAAATCATACTAGTTGGTAACAGAAGCATCTCATGTAATTAAGAAAAAGCAACAAAAAGCTCCACCAACTGGTTTTACTCGTAAATACAGACAGTAACGAGACCCAAAAACTAGATAGCAAATTCATCACTCATTATTCCGTAGTCTTCATATCCTCCACCACAGCAAATCTTTCCACCGCATAACATCCTAAAATGAATCATTTTCCGCGAACTTGGTGCATGTATCAAATATGAAAGAGAAGAAAGTAATTAGGTGAAGATTATTTAACTCATTAAAGAGATTCCGGTTAAGATTTCAGTGCATTTTTAATGCAGATTTATTGCAAAAGATCCGTTCTGCAGATACGCGGCGCGCTATCTAGGAGGGTCAATGGGATTTGTATCGAGTCTCCCTATCGCTTCGCACGATAGGAATATCGATATCGACTCGTGATGATGAGATGACAGAAGGATTAGGGTGGCCCGCGTGATCGTGAGGGCACACGAGAAGAATGCGTGATCCCCCATCAGAACGTACGTGAAGGAAGTGAGTTTTGAGATTGATGAATTTGTAATCGTGCATGTCTTTTGATGTCAAAATGTGTTTTCCGGTTATTCAATTCTGTCTAAGGTTCTTATTTAGTTACTAAACCAATATAAATATTTGGAATTGCAACTTTAAATATGTATAGCAGGAAATGATTTATTTTTGAGGGTTTATACTGTACTGGTAAAGTATTTGATTGTGAATGAGATGTGAAGAAGAAGATAGAAAAAGGTTGCTGGATCATAAAATCATTAAGTGCAAATTGGAAACGAAAAAGTTTTGTTATATTTTTGTCCAGAAATGTCAGTGGATCATGAATAAAACTAAACGAAATGTTAAAAGTTATGGATTAAATTATCAAAGTCATCAAGGACTTATTATAAAAAGAAACCTCCTAATTTTTCTTTTTTCTTTTCTTTTCTTTTTTTTTTTTTTTTGTTAAAAAATATTTCTGGGGAAAAATATGGCTTGAAAAAGGGTTTTGACACTCAAGAGTTTATGCTGATGTACAAATTGCTCTTACGGAGATTAAAATGAGCAAAAACCACGAAGAATATTTCTGCTTTTCATTGTTAAGAAGTTGATTCCCACAGCTATACTTAAACATATTAATCATCGATATACTATACATAATGAGACACATTTTGAACACGGACGATCGTTCCCTTTTTTAAAACATTTTTAGTACACGTTTTGTAACACTTTTCAAAAAAGACTTAATTGGCTCATAACACTTTTGAAAACAATTGTAATAGCATTTTTTGAACACACACTACTGGTCCTTCTTTCAGAACCTTTTTGCAGCACATGTTTTGAAAAACTTTCTACAGCAAGTATGGAACACTCTTTGTTTACAACAACATTTTTTGCTGTTAATTTGTACTGTAAACCTGAGAATAGGGAGCAGTTATTTACCGTGGGAAAAAAAATCTATTTTAGTCTACTGTGAATAGCTGCTTGTCCTACTTCCAAGAAAGGCCATTCAGCCGGCATTCGTGACATAACCGAATAGTGGTTCGTCATAACAAACTATCTACTAGAGTCATATTGAGAGATTCTATTGACTGGCAGTGGAAGAAAGCAATGACTTTTACATGTGCACTTAAATGTGTTTCCAATCTATTCTCAAATGTGCCATAATTTGTTTTCAAGTGTAATTCCAAACTTAACAAATGTCATGAGCGCAACACATTCGGAGCAAGTTTTAAGTTACCATCATTTTCGCGGAGCACATTCGGAACACATTTCAGTGAACAATCAAGCAACGGAAATTATTTCTGAACTAAAGTGTTCTAAATGTGTTTCTAAAGTGCACTGGTATTTGGAGTTTGAAGTTGATGAGTCGCAAATAAATTTTAAAAAATACTTAAAAATAACCTTGTTTTCGGAAACTGCTTTAAAGTTTTTTTACACTTAAAACGCCAAGAGATAAATAGAATTATATTAGTATATTCTCTTCCGATAACAGCACTAATTGATAAAATTAACTAACGTCAAACGCAAAAACAAACCAAAATGTCTACATAGCAATTTTATCTGTTAAAAAGTATCTCATTGCCGCTGCCCTCCAAAATCTGCAATGCTCATCCGCATGCAGTTTCCATATTTCATTCGCGGTGTTTATGGAAGGCACTGAGACCTTCATGCATCATGTAGTGCAGTACCTAATTACAATTTTCATAATAGAAGGAGGTATATTCGGACGTATACGTTATTTATCGGCTAAAATAGAGTGCTTAATTCACGGCTAATTAGTAAGTTTCTGTTATTGACCGCCGAATTAGATCCTCAAGCTTAATGATGCGTGTCATAAATAACCACCGCACATAGAGGCACGCAAAAAATAATGTAACTGGGGGCCATAATCAGTGACTAGTATCATTTTGAGAGATTCTATTGACTGGCAGTTAAAGAAAGCCGTTGAAGAAAAAAGTGCAAAAAGGAAAGCAATGATTTTACATGTGCACTTTAATGTGTTTCCAATCTGTTCTAAAATGTGCCCCTAATAATTTTTCAAATGAAATCCCGAATTTAACAGGTATCATGAGTGCAACACATTCGGAGCAAGTTTTAAATTACCATCATTTTAGCAGAGCCCATTCGGAACACATTTCAGTGAACATTCAAGCAACGGAAATTATTTCCGAACTAAAGTGTTCTAAGCGTGTTTCCAAAGTGTACGGGTTATTTGCAGTCTGGAGCTGATGAGTCGCTAATAACTTTAAAAAATACTTTAAAATAGCATTGTTTTCGGAAACTACTTCAACGTTTATTTTACACTTAAAACACCAAGAGATGAATATAATTCTATTAGCCTATTCTTATGCCATAATAGCACTTATTGATAAAATTAATTGACGTCAAACGCCAAAACAACCCAAAATGTCTACATAGCAATTTTATCTGTCAAAAAGTATCTCATTGCCGCTGCCCTCCAAAATCTGCAATGCTCATCCGCATGCAGTTTCCATATTTCATTCGCGGTGTTTATGGAAGGCACCGAGACCCTCATGCATCATGTAGTGCAGTGCCTAATTACAATTTTCATAATAGAAGGAGGTGCATTCGGACGTATCATGCGTTATTTATCGGCTAAAATAGAGTGCTTAATTCACGGCTAATTAGTGGCTCTCTGTTATTGACCGCCGAATTAGATCCTCAAGCTTAATGATGCGTGCCATAAATAACCACCGCACATAGAGGAACGCGAAAAATAATGTAACGGGGGCCATAATCAGTGACAATGTTTTCTGATTTATGTCGGTGTGTTATTTAACGAACAATGGACTTTTGGTTGATTTTTCTAATTAAAATTATTTTTCTGTTTTCAAGCAATCGATTTTTAGCCGGGATAAGGAAGTTTAGCGTAACTGTTCATTAAAATGCTTCTCTGGGAACGAGGGAAAGCTATTTTTAATTAACTAATTTTAGTAAAATTTGATATGAGTATTATCGGTTTGGAAATAATCCAAAAATTATGTAGCATATAATGATAAGAAAATTTTTATATCAGATAATACACGGCCATTAACATGGATAGTGTAAAGTTTTACACGTAAGAGAACTTTTAAATCTAACGTTCATTAAGAGTTACTTATAAAATTTATTTTATAATTGTAGAAAATGCTAATTTTTTAACGTAATTAAACAATTATTATACATATATATGGGGTTCTCAAGCATACAAAATATATAAAGAAGCGGTACTTACGATAACGACCAAATAAAATAATTTATTGGATGAAGTACACCGCACTCTTGGGTAAGAAATGTGAAGAGAAAACGAAATTTAAATTCGTGCTTTACCAAAAAACATCAGTTAATTGTGCTTATTTCTTTCTCGATATCCTCGTGGATAATCTACCCCGTGGATAATCTGCTCTTGGATAATCGCGAGTTAACTGTAATTTGCTATTGAACATTACAAATGCTAAATAATAATACTTAGAAATTGTCACTTCGTTTGATGGAAAATGCTTAATTTTTTTAACAAAGATGTTTGGTATTTAATCCTCAATAAATTCAACATAATTTTGAAATAGTTGAAGCTTGCTGCCTAACGACGGGACTCACGCTATTTTGCCCAACGACGCGAGTCTCGTTTTTTGGGTGGTCGCAAGCTTAAATTGTCCTCGGAATTAAAGTATTGATGAGTTATAAGAAAAATCCAAACTTTAGTAACGTTATTGTAATAGGCTTCGAATTGGCTTTCGTAATACTAAATACTGCCTTAGATTTAAAAGAAATGATTTTACTGTCTAATCTTTTATCGTAAAACCTTCCTCGCATTTGCGCATGCCTGAGGTCTCTTCGGATGTTCTCAAAATAGTGGGGAAATACGAAGTAACATTCAACAGAAAGCAAGAAGCGAAAGCACCGGCAAGTGCGTCTCCTTATCCTATCAACTCTTTTTCAAATGAAAGTGATTGTGACTGCCAGGCGCTCAATACGCAGACAGAGAGTAGATTCATTTACTTCAAAGAACACATTACAATTCCTATTCAAAATGCTTCCATTTTAGGTACGTTTAAGCTTTCATATTCAAACACTGAAACAAGTTTCATTTTACGGCCATGATAAAAATAGTGCTTTCAGATTACATGTCATAATTGAAGGGCTTGGGAGATACAGAGGCTAAGCGAAAAAACAGAAATTGCAAGTAATTAAAAGTTCAAAGTTTTATTGTTGAAGTTGTTGCAGCTTTTTTGTTTTCTGGTTTTGTCGTTAGTGAGCGTTGAAATTGGTCTAATGACATCTACTTTTTGGTGTACCAACTTTTATTTGCTTACCTGTATCCATTGCTTACCATTGTCCAGTCCAGAGTGTTCATTTTTTAAAATGTAACATAGCCCCTTCGCCTTCATCCTCCAAGCCCATCAATTCAGTAATGACTGTTAAATTCAGAATTTAGCTAGATTTCAGTTTTTTGGATAAATAGTTGTTGTCAGAAACGCATCACTTATGTCAGCAGTTGATATTAATGCGTATTTTATGACGAATGCTGCTACTTGCTAAAATTTTGTATTAATGATTTGATAGAAGACGTAAACCGATGTTGTTGAACTTTTTGACTACTTTTCTGGTTCGCAGTGGGGTTGAGTAATTTTTAACGATTTTGTTCTAGGACTCTGCATAAATTGACATAACGAAATCAGGTATGATAAGTTTAAGCTTCCAATTCATTTTTCAATTCTGACAACAATTGAAAAAAAAAATTGAAATTCAGTTTTGAAACAATTTATCCTAACTGCTAAGAGAATAAAATTTTGTTAAAAATCAAGCGTATGAATGAAAATAACTTCATTGTTGAAGCTTAAAACCTCACTCTTCCCATCTGACACTTTTTCTCACTTCAGCAATTTTTCACGAGATGTACCCTTGTAGCTTATACATACATAATACGGTGCTTCTTCAATTCCCTAATAAGATCTTCAGCAACCGCAACTTTGCTAGCTGTCATTTATTTGATGAATATTCCCCAATAACACTCCTTACTGTCATAATGCAGCAAAAACTCATTGATTATGTTTGATAGATTGAACAAGTAAAGAGTAATAGGCGCTGCTGAAGTAATTAAAAGATGGCAACTGAAAACACTGGTAAAAATTCCCGAAAGCATTGAAGCTGTTGGCTGCCCTCCAAATAGCGTCTGTAGGAGAAAAAAAAGGAGTTGAAAAGTAGTCAACATAGGGGGAAAAAGTACGTATTTGTTGAGCTTTTGTTTTTTTCCCTTTATTTATTATTTTTTTAATTTATTGATTAGCAATATTTTTTGAAATCATTAAATTTTAGTTTTCTAAAAATGAATTATTTTGGCTCAGCATTATTCTTATTTTTTACTCAATATTTTGAATAAAATGGTAGACCCGGTTTTATATTGCACAAAGTTGAATTACACAAAATCTATAATCACAAAGTTGAATTACACAAAATCAGTATAAAAGTTTTATTATAATTTTTTGAATAAGATTTATGTGTTTTCAACGTGGATTGAAAAAAAACTAAACATAAACCTTTTATTTGAAATAAATTAACTGTATTGCTTTTTACTTATGTGCAAACTACCACATTTTCCACAAAATAATTAGGATTGTTTTATCACTTGTGTATACAAAATTATTTTTAATGCAAATGCATTCCAAAGCTCCCATCTTCACCTTTACGTCGACACACACAAAAGTGTATCGACAATAACTTATTTCTTTACAACTTTATTAATAAGCTCATAGTCTTACAATCTATATAAAGCATTTTCTCACGGATTTCAAGAGTAGAAAATCTTTAAATACCCTTCATTCCGGAAAGCTTGGTCTCTTCAATTTCCTCTTCCGAGACTTGGCGATCTTTGGCGAGAGAAATTCCTCTCCGCTCGGGTAACCTTATTTCCGGATGAAGATCGCGACCATCCACGAGGTACTATAATGCTGTCACGTCCATCTAACGACTTCGGCGTGTCGCAACGCGTTGCGGCTAAGACTGTCCAGAACATGGTGACCCCTGCCGCCATTGTGGCTCTCAATTTTGGTTTTAGGTTAAACAGGCAACGAAGCATAAAATGAGAGTATTTTCTTTTACAAATTAACTATCTTTTAATAATGAGTGCAGTGACTCTTAACCTCTTTTCCTTAGCGACCCCTTTTTTGTCAATTAAACAACCCGCGACCGCATATATATATATAGTGCTATACTCACTTTACGTGTTTTACATGAGAAAGGATGATGCTTGAGACACTTTATTTATTCGTAGTAGTACATTTAACTCACAATAATTGCAAGAATCAGAAGACGGTAGAGACTATAATTTTTAATATCTGTTTTGATGACATTTTAACAATTCCCTCGTTCAAACATAAATTTTCCGTTTTATAGTATTTTTTGGTAGATATAAGTAATAAAACGAAATTGGGTAAACTTACTGAAACTAGCACAGAATGCAATTAACTATTAATGAAACAGGAAATAAATGACAACTGTTAAAGAATTTTTTTCACAGTACACTCCTAGGTAGCACACATAACCTTTAAACGTTTTTAAGCGGTTGTTCCAACGTTAATAACCATTTTACAACCTTTAAAAAACGAAGTGTGCTACTTGGACTGCTAGCAATAAAATCAATCGTAATTAACATCGCTGCAAAGGAAAATAAAAAAAATGTTACTTATTTCCTACTGGTATAGTTTTAAAATTAATTTTTACTATGTATATCAAAAGTGAGATTTATGTCACTACACCAATCGGGGAAAGATTTCTTAACCCACAAGTTGGGAACTCCTGAATTGAATAAATAAAAAAGGAAAGATTAAAAAGTTGCATAATATTATTGAAGCATTTAAAACTTAACTGTATTAAAGGAGGACTTTAACAGCTGCGCATATTTCTGTTAGCATTAGTAAGAATTAGCATGCACACTGATTTTGTACAGCGTATAGTAATTTTTACTATTAAACGTATCAAAATGTTGACAAGAATATGCTACTTATAGTAGAGGGAAATGTAATGCAACTTCGAATAATATATGAGCCACACAATGCGCCTCAAGCACATTCTAATTCCCTCCCCGTTTCTCTCTTGGTTTTCTTCTAAGGGTATTTAAAAGAAAAAGGGTAACAGTTATCCCTAATACTTAAATTTTAAACTCAACTATCAACATGTAACAGCAGCTTGAAATATAAATTATATGTTTACATTGAGTTTAGTTTACATAGAAATTATTTAATCAGATTACAATACAAATTTGAAACATCATTTGTATAAATGCAAAATTATTATTTACCGAAAAATTGTTACATTTCTAAGTAAATACATAATAATGTGATTATATATGCTTAGGGAGTAGTAGACAGATTATTTATTACATTCATAATACTTAAAATAGTTAAGCAGATGTAAACACGACAAGTTGAATAAAAACAAAATAAAAATGCAAGCTTTTTAAAAGTAAACACCATGTTTGTATAGGCTTTAATGTATCTGAAACGGTGCCTATAAATTTTTAAACTATTTACACAATGTAATATGTGTAGATTTCAAACATTCAAATGGATATTTGAAGCAAATCGCTACTACACTCACTTTCTATTAACAGTGACAGGAAAATATTTGGCCAAATGAAATTAAAGTAATATCTATCAAAATGCTATACTAAGCAGCAAGGATTCTTGAGACTGGCGTCGTGACGTCAGCGTAACGTCAGCCAATGAAAAACGAGCTAGATAAAACGTCACAGCCTACTTGGCGAATTAGAGGAGATCCTTAACTCTTCTGAGCTCTTATTGGCTCCGCACGTAGTGACGTGTAGTGTCAAGTTAAGTGGCTTTCTGGTATAGATAATAGAATGAACAGTAATCAAGGTTTAAGAAGATAGGTTTAGTTCACTTTCAGTTACATGTGAATATTAACTTTTTAAACTTCTAGTGTTTTATAGCTCACGAACTTCAACCGAATATACACATGCACTGCACGAACTTTTTTTTTTTTTGGGGGGGGGGGGGGCGCTTAGCGGTAATTTCATTTTTTTTTTTTTTGGAAACACTAGCGCAAAACAGAAGAGCTTAATCACAGTTATGGTCTTCCAATTGTATTGTATATTTCACTCCAACTAAAAGGACTTTCAATCATCTAATAATGTCAAGGGGTATTTTCACGTCTTGGAAAAAAAAAAAAAAAAAAACATAGACACATTCCTCCTTGCTTCTCATAGATCGATGTTGTGAACAGCAAAAGCATTTCGTTTGTCTCACTATTTTCATAATATTGATTGTTGTTTTCGGAACAAGTTTAACTATTTAATAAATTTTCTCACATCATATGATACAGATCTAATCCCAAGCGTGCACTTACACCAAATTGTGCACAAAAATGGTTGTCTTGCCAGATTGGACCACGACGAGTCTTAGTTCCATCTGCTCCCCCCCATTTTCATCCCTCTGCTAGTCACGTGAGGTGACTGACGACAATATTTTGAGACAGTCCTTTCGACCTTCCCAACCCTCTTCAGAATTTTCGATTTCTCCCGGGAGGACGTGACAGGGGGGGATTGGGTGCGGATGCTGCCCCTATGGTCATCAATGATTCGCAACCTCAATTCTGGTTGTTCAAATATATATATACGAGTAGCGTAATGCTTGTGGACAAGTGAAGGGGAAGGAGATAAGAATAGAATTTTTCGTTTCGTGCTCTGCGGTTGCGATGGGGAAACGTAACAAAGAAACTTTATATTTTGTTTTATACAATGTTGAAAAGTCAAGAGTCGATCTTTTTCGGTATATAAATCGAATCTTCATTTGCAATGGCGAAGTGTTCATCTGGTAACTATAAGAGCAAACGGGAGTTTTGCGTCGTGTCCCACTCTAGGGGCTCGCTTCTATATATGAGCCCTAAATAAAGGGGCAAGTGGATTAAGGTGATATGTGACAATTTTGAAAAAAAAACATACTCTTTACCATGGATGAAGGTGATAAGGTAATATATTTTTTCTTGAAAGCTTTTTCTAGAAATTTAAAGCATTGTCACGTATCACCTTTATTCGCTTGCCCCTTCAATTATGTTAGTGAGTTAACACAATTGAGCACATACTAGTCTGAATTTGCGTAAATCGGCAAAATTCAAAGGTCATATATCACCTTTATCCACTAGCCCCTTTAAATGTATGTCGCTGACAATTGGTGAACTCTGAATTACCACTTTTTAATGCAGCCTCTCTTTGAAAAGAAAAAGGATTTAATAAGAAGCAGCGGCTAACGAAAATGCGACTAAAAATTCCCATGGAATGGAAAAAAACAGTATTTGAAATAATATCAACTTCTGTAATATTGGATGTCACTCTTCTTTTTTCGTTATTTACTAGCAAATTTCGTAAAACCAAATCGTAAAATCCAGTACTACATTTCATGAAAAATACAAGCAATTTCCGTTAAGAGTTGAAACTGTTATTGAGATGTTAATGGGTCTAAAACTACTGTACTCTTACATGAGTCTCATGTGAACTCAACATACATTTCCCAGACTTACTTCCCCTTTTAAGACGCATTTCAAGGAGCCTTATTTCATAATGGGGAGCAACCAGGGACACCATTAATGTGTTTCCAATTCTTAAAAAATGGCTGAATTCAAATCTTTCTTAGTTCCAAAATGTCGAATAGGTCAGCCTATCTTCTAAAGTAACTCTAGGTTGAATATATTCAGTTTCTAGAGTCAAAATTAATCAAATGTAATTAAATATAGTATTTTGAAAAGAATATAAGATATTATCAACCTGTTGCGTATAATTAGTTGTAATGAGGCTACGAGAAAGAAATTGATTCGAGAATTAGAGGAATCACATTTTATATCTTATGAATCTCGTTGCATTTAACTTATAAAAGATGATTTGCTGTTTCAAACTAAAGTACCCTTGTCATCTCTGTGGAGCTTTTATTCCCTAGTCTTTAGCTAAGTTGAGATATATCTGTCTAAAATATAATTATATGAATAAAGTTTTAATATTAAGATCATATTTATAAATAAAGAAACAACAGCTTGTCTCGCTTTTTAATAAAACGTTCGCTTTAATGACTTTTTTTTTTTAAGTTTCGTCTTTCAATTTTTAATGAACTCTAAATGCAATATTTAGTCATTGAACTTCTTCTCTTTAAAAAATGCTACAGAACCATACATTTTTCAAGTTGAATAAAATTTTCAATAGGGAAACATCTTTGCAGAAACCCAGTCGAGCATGTCGTTTTTAAAGAAAATTGATTAAATCTTATATTTCTAATTAAAGTAAATTAAATTTGTTAATCATATTATAAAACGCTTCTACATGAATTGAAATTGTCAAATTCCCTCAGCATCTATTCGAGGAATTTTAAATGAGAAACCAAATAAATAGGAAGAAAAATAAATTTGAAAAAAAGCCTTTGAGACGAGACGAGTATTTTTATTTAGATTTATTTAACTTTGAAAAAAAAGGCAAAGCTTAATTAAAATGAAGTCATGTTGATGTAAAGATACGAATGAAATAAAAAAAAAAGCATCTTTCAAATATTTGTATAAAAAGTATTAAAGAAAAAGGAAGAGAGAAAAAAAGTATTTTCCCTATTAAATGTCGAATTCCCTTTTGCCTGATTGTTATGAAGAAGAAAAATGAGTTTAATCCAAGACAGAAAATTTCAAATTAAAGAAAAATAGGAAAGGATACCAAATAATGCAAAAATAATCTAAAAATAAATCTTGAGAGGGGGGAACATAAGACTTCTAGAGGAGGAAAAAAAAAAAAAAAACAAAGAATATCCTTTTGATAATAAGAAACTGACTCCCATGTAAACAGACGAAGTTATTCAATCAGCAAAATAGGATCGGATAGAAACACGCTACATTTCATTTAGAAATTGAAAGGGATACAGTTTATTTACATTTAAACATCAGAGCAGTTCTCCAGTGAAATAAATAATATTTCAGATGTCTGAACAATCTGCTGTTCTCACTCTTTATTCTGTGTCTGCAATTTTATACATTTTCACGGCTGGGGAGTGGAGGGGGAGGAGAGGGGTGCTCGACTTGTGTAAGGAATAAGCATGAACCCAAGAGGAGTAATGTTGATGAAAGAAAATGGTAGTTTCAGGTTGATTAATTCTTTTATGGAGTTCCTTTTTAATCTTCAGAAATAAGCTCTTCGGTTTGCTCTGTGTCTTGGGTTTTTTCGATGAGAGAAAATAAAAGTGTTTTTTTTTCTTTTTAGTTTAACATGAATGTTTAAAAAACATTTGAAAAAAAAAAATCAGAAATTGACTTTTGCACGATATTTGAATTTATGATTAAACATGATGTATTTTGTATAACAAATTGAAAAAATTTAAAACTATATGAAAATTTCCTAAAAATATCAATTGAATGAGTTATGTGACAAAACAGAAATTACGAGTAATTAAAGTTCAAGGTTTTATTCAAAGTTTTATTGTGGCAGTTGTTACAGCTTTTTTGTTTTCTGGTTTTGTCGTAAGTGTGCGTATGAAAGTGGGCTAATGATGTACTTTTGATGTATCAAGTTTTATTTGTTTACCTGTATCCATTGCTTACCTTTGTCCAAAGTGTTCCTTTTTCAGTATGTAACATAGCCCCTTCATCCTCCAAGCACTTCAATTATGACAGCTTGTGCTTTATGGTATCAATATAATTATGCGAGAGAAACAAATGATAGGTAAGAAATTAGTATTGGTACGTAACATCATGCAGAACGATATATTATGAGAAACTGCAGTGCGAAAAAGAAATAGAAAGGTAAAGTAGAATTCTACTTTAAAGTAGAAGACGGACTTAATTTTGTCGAACTTAAAGCTAGGTTGAAGCATATTTTGACATCTAATGTTTGCGTCATGACCCCATTAAAGGGAAACAGAATCACTTTATTATGTCCTGGGTTACGGATTTTAAAAAATGTAGACAAGACATGGCTTTAGGAAATGAAAGTAATATTTTGTTAAGTTGAGGTAATGTGATATGCGAGAGCCTAAAGCAAAATATTAGCACTGGTAATATCAAAGGTAATTTACTGATATCACGCTTTATTTTATTTTTTTTAATAACTAGGAGTTGAATGTTTTGTTTCGATAAATTTATTTTTCAACCAGCTTATTACCCGCCGTTGCCCGGGTTCTCTAAAAACATTATTTGAATGAATTCTATCCACATGGGCACATAAAAATTGCATCAATCTGTCTTTTAGGTACAAACTCTAAAAAAGAGCTAAAACATTACAGAAAGCTAAGCGTTTACAGAAAAATAGCATCACCAAAAAGAGAAAAAATAGAAGGTCCGTTCGCTTAACCAGCTCATATTGTACATTTTTTGGTATGGCTGGATACACTGCATCGAGTATTTGTGCCAATGTTCCAAGATAATTAGAACAAGAATTATAATTATTTTAACTTATTGAATGCTATATTATTTATGAAATAGGTAAGCCTTAAATTGATCATTAATTGTTAATCGTAATCTTTGTAAGAAAATGCTCATATTTAAATGTGTTAAATTTTATTAATTTTTATGTTTAAAGGCTTATCTCTATTACTTTATATATTCAAAATTAAAAGAAATTGGCTATATTGAGACAAAAAATTTGAATTTTGAGCTTTTTGGATTTTTTTTAAATTTCAAAACCCGGCCTATGTGGATTCTAGTGCATCAAGGAACCTCTGTGCCAAGTTTGATGACCCCCCCCCCAAAAAAAAAGCTATGGATTTGTATAAGGAACAAACAAGCATACAAATATACAAATATACATCCATCCATTTATATATATATATATATATATAAATATATATATATATATATATATATATATATATATATATATATATATATATATATATATATATATATATATATATATATATATATATATATATATATATATATATATATATATATATATATATATATATACACTGAAGTGACAAAAGTCATGGGATAGCAATATGCAAATTTTCAGATGGCAGTAGCATCGCATAGAACAGGTATAAATGCGCAGTGCTTTTACAGAGCTTTCATTTCTATTCAAGTTATTCATGTGAAGAGGTTTTAACGTGATGATGACCGCACGACGTGAATTAACAGACTTTGAACGCGGAATGTTAGTTGGAGCTAGACGCATGGGTCATGCCATTTCGGAAATCGTTAGAGAATTCAACATTCCCAGATCCACTGTGTCAAGAGTGTGCCGAGAGTATGAAATTTCAGGCATAACATCCCACCATGGACAGCGCAGTGGTCGACCGCCTGCACTTAAAGATCGAGACCGGCGACGTCTGCAAAGAGTCGTAAATTCTAACAGACAAGCAACACTGCGTCAAATCACCGTAGAAATCAATGTGGGACGTACAATGGACGTGTCTGCTAGAACTGTGCGGAGAAATTTGTATTTCTTGGGCTATTCCAGCAGAAGACCGACTCGAGTGCCTTTACTGACAGAACGACATCGCTTGCAGCGACTCTCGTGGGCACGTGAGCATATCGGTTGGTCCCTAGATGAATGGAAAACCGTGGCCTGGTCCGATGAGTCACGATTTCAGCTGGTAAGAGCCGATGGTAGGGTTCGAGTGTGGCGCAGACCCCACGAAGCCATGGACCCAAACTGTCAGCAAGGCACTGTTCAAGCTGGTGGTGGCTCCGTAATGGTGTGGGCTGTTTTTTCATGGCATGGACTTGGTCCTCTAGTGCGACTGGACCGAACATTGACTGGAAATGCTTATGTGCAGCTACTTGGAGATCACTTGCAGCCATTCATGGACTTCATGTACCCAAACAACGATGGGATTTTTATGGATGACAATGCGCCATGTCACCGGGCCACAACTGTTCGCAATTGGTTTGAAGAAAATTCTGGACAATTCCAACGAATGATTTGGCCACCTAGATCGCCCGACATGAATCCCATTGAGCTTTTATGGGACACCGTCGAGAGGTCTGTTCGTGCCCAAAATCCTGCCCCATCAACGCTTTCACAATTATGGACGTCTATCGAGACAGCATGGCTCAATATTCCTGCAGAAGACTTCCAACGACTTGTTGAGTCCATGCCACGTCGAGTTGTTGCACTTCACCGGGCAAAAGGAGGGCCGACACGATATTAAGAGGTATCCCATGACTTTTGTCACTTCAGTGTATATGTATAGAAAAATAAGAGATGTTATAGTATTTACAAACCTATAGCTTTATTTGTGGTTGATTTCATCAAATATTTTATTACTTGACTTTGCATTTCAAATGGGTACTTTTAAAAAGTCTTTCATTACTGCACTTTGCATTTCAAATGATTAGTTTCAAAAAGTCTTTCATTACTGGACTAAGCATTCCATATGGGAGATTTTCCACAGTTCTTAATATGTTTATGTTGGACAAGGATTTCCCTACGTTTCAGGTTTCAGTTCAGATTTAATGCTCAGATATTTCATTGTTCTTAAAATATGCAGAGCAGCTTTTGATGGCAGATTTATAATTCGAGATACATTTTCAACAACTTCATGGCTTTTATGCAGTGAAACAATTATTGGTCGATATGCATTAATGTGTTAAACTTACAGAGAGTGATATTACAAGGATATATTTCCTTGGTCTGGTGCAAAAGTTTACACAATTTCAGTGATTGAGTGCGTGAGACTTTTCAATTTTTAGGAACTGAAGTACCTTAAAAGGACCGTTTTGATACGAATTTTTTGATGATTTTATTGCTAAATCAGAGCGAAGAAAAGCTCGTTTGTATTCCAGAAGCGAAAAAAATCCAAAATGATTTCTGTTATTTTGGTAACAGATTAATTTGACTTTGCACGAAATTTACAACTAGTTCATTGTGGTAATACTGCGTTGGTACTGATTTAAAAATGTGAGTATATGTTTAAGCAGTATAAGACCTACTGTAATATTTATTACCCCAATGAAGTAAGGCATGCCTCTAGAAATTTCAGGCCTTTCAACTTGGAATATAAGTTAGCGAAGAAGAAGAAAATCATTTACTAGAAATTTCTTGGTTTATGACTTGTTTGTTCTCAAATAAGTCAAATTTAGGAGATATGTTGTAGAGTTAAGAATCGTACCAGAATTTAAAATACCATCCTGTACAATTAATTGCATGCCTAAATTTCTCTTCCACGACAAATTATTTAATATACGAAGGTTGTAACTTGCATAAAGCATCACGAATTAAATATACATCTCTGTTACTTGATTCGAAATTCGTAGAACGGCGTACGAGCTATGAGTATTGGCGTATTTGACATTATCATTTGATTGATTATGCATTCATTACCTATTCCACCACTTCTAAGTAAATTTTTGTAAAATACAAGGAAAATACATCTGATATGGGCCAATTTACCATATACGCATTAAGTAATACATTAATAACTACATTGCTGTTACGTGAAATGCGCATCGTTTCTGCGTTTCAATATCAATGAAACGATCTTAAAGAGTCTTACACTCAACACGATTTCGGTAAATTGCAACTGCTCATTTTCCTTTCACTTTTTGGAATGAATCACTTGCTTAAGCATTGATAACTGCTGTTAAGAGTATGGAGGAGGGGATGAGAATGATTGAAATGTATTCTTCTTTAGAGGGTTCTGCTTCCTTTGGTTTCCTTCTTGAAATACAACTTTCACTTTGTCAAGGATGGCTAATAAGAAAAATATTTTTATGATGGATAATGGGTAATTGTGCAATTATTGGTTGCACCGTTGAAGTGAGGAGAGATAAAAAGAATTTTTGCTGCCAGTCTTTTAAATGTACGAATGCATTAAGGTAAATGATGCCATTACATACAGTGTGAATCTAAATAACATGGCGAAAATTTACTGGATAATAGAAAACTTTTCAACTGGAAAGAATCAATAGAAACATACGATTTCAAAAGCAATGCTGATGCTCTACAGCACACAAAGCCAGAAACTGTCAGATGCGATTTTTGTCAAACTTACTGCGCCAATACCATTTTATACAACGTTTAAGTTTTTAAGAAAGTTTAAAGCCGGCCACCATGTCTAGTGGTCAAAGGAGTCAGACCGTGATTCGATGGCACCGGATTCGAATCTCGACTCATGCGTAGATATACTTTCACTCTCTCATGTCCTTGTCCTTCCTCTGTGTGAAAGTCTCTGTTGTGAATGGCTGCCTGCCCAATAAACGGCTCTTATGGCATGTGTGTTGAGATAAATCGGATTTCCAACTTAATGGTGCTCGTACAAATTTAAGCTGTACATATTCCGCCTTAAATCGGGTGGATGTGTCAACTCGGGCTCGGGTACCCAAGTGGTTATCAGAAACAGAAAGTTTAAGGCTACAGTGGACAAATAAAATTGATTTTTTTCAATTATTGATTTACATGTCTAAAACTTCGTGTGCTTGTATTATTGTATATTTACGGCATCTAAAAGCATAAACAACACAAATTAGTGCAAAAACAATGAATACTTTTTTTCAAATTTCAATTTTAAATATTTTTTTAACAAAATTTCAAAATGTTCCAGGCGTCGCAATTTTTTTTCAAACTTTGAATTTCCACTTAATTTCCAATCATTAGGCATGATGGCACAAAACAATGCATTATATGCAATGTTTTATGAGATAGTTTATAAAAGATGGCTGAAAATAAAAATTTTCAGTTGAAAAAATCATATAAATTTTCATTTTCAGCCATCTTTTATAAACTATCACATGAAACATTGCATGTAATGCATTGTTTTATGCAGTCATGCCTAATGATTGGAAATTAAGTGGAAATTCAAAGTTTGAAAAAAAATTGCGACGCCTGGAACATTTTGAAATTTTGTTAAAAAAATATTTAAATTTGAAATTTGAAAAAAAATATTCATTGTTTTTGCACTAATTTGTGTTGTTTATGCTTTTAGATGTCGTAAATATACAATAATACAAGCACACAAAGTTTTAGACATGTAAATCAATAATTGAAAAAAATCCATTTTATTTGTCCACTGTAGCCTTAAAGCCGTTGTTGAAATTTTGCAGCCTGCAACTCTGTTACACTAGCCACCATGACAATGTACGATGGCTTCCAAAAGCGAGCCATTCTCGCAAGATTTCAACGGTCGCTACACTATGTAAACAAAAACTACTATAACAGTTTCTTTTAGAATTTCTCGAGAGATAAGAGATCAAGTTCTCTCTTATTTTTGTCACACATAAAATATGCTTCAGCTGACATTTTTCAATAATATTTAAATCACTGATATATTTTGAAATCCATGAAGGACAACTGAAGACACCGAAAACGTTTTTTGATCTTTGACGTAAATAGCTGGTTCTAAGTTGCAAGTTTTTTTTTTTTTTTTTTTTAAAGCTACCTGCTATGCACAATACTTGTACAGATTGAAAGTATCACACATATTCACAAAGATATAAGCATTTCTTACAAAAATATGAGCTTTCGCATAGGCTAATAACAAGCATATTTGTCTGTACAACATTATCAACCTTTCAGCAAAAACGACAGAACACATGACAGTAATAATATTGAAAACTTGATGAAGTGTAATTATGTAGAGCAATTAAGTTGTTACTGGGCAGGTGTGAAAGATGGCAAAGTATAATTTTCAAAATTTTGTTACCGATTAGGTTTGAATGATTTTTTAAAAATGAAGTTCAGTACTACAAAAACGTTCATAAATATCTGCGACCTAATGAAACGAATTTATCATTCTCTTATAAATACCATACCGCAAGGTATCGTTCTCAAGTTTGCAACACTTGCCTGCACTCATTTACTGTAATTCGTGATAAAAACAGATAAACAGATTTGTAAACAATTTCTTATGATTTATCGCCTTTCCAAGAATCATTGAAAAACAGATCATAACACTAATATTTATATTTTCTTCTAAGTAGTCGATTTGAATTTATTTTTGTTAAGTTTCCCATTCAATTTGGCTGTTAAAGTTAGATAGTTATAAATATCTATCTCGAGCCTAATTTAACATTACCTATCTTAAATATTGTATGTAACCAATCATCAATTAAAATATCGCATTTATGTATTTAAGTTCATTATAATATGTTTTTCGTGCTTTTTATAACAATAAAAAGCAGACAGTTCAATTGGTAAGAAAACATTAAAAATATTTTTAGTACATATCAAGGAATTAACGAAACTTTTACTTATGATAAATCACATGTACAGTCCTGAAAAAAAAAAAAAAAAAAAAAAACGAAACACTCGCTCGTATTCAAAGACTATTTCCACTACAGACACATATAATATGTTATTTTTTCAGGAATAATGTGCTCTATAAATTTCTACTGGTGAATTGTTGTTAAGGGGTCGTCCTCATATAAAAATCTGCATCAACTTTTAAACTTTCTATAAAACTCCCCCTTTTTTATCGCATATTTGTGATCAGCAACATCATTTAACTTTGTATACCAAATCGTTTTAAATTTTCTCCAGCTGTTGCTTTGCAATTGAACTGAGAAAAAACCGTCCCGTAATGTTAGAAACATGCTTGATACTTGTGCGCATAATACATAAACCACGTTTGATACGACAAAGATTGTTTCTTTATATCAAAGTATGAACCTACCCAACAATAAAAACGTCATTGTCTTCTTCTCAGATAAAATTTTGATTTTTTTATGAATTATGAAATTACTATTTGAAAACATGATGATCTGGAACCATATAATATTTCGATGGAGAAACAATCCAGAAGTGGTTTCAAAGGAGAACTCAAAATAGGAGCTCTAAATATCAGTAGTTTTTAAGATATGCTAGAAGAACCATTTTTCGGAACCATATACATGTGTGCAAACTGACCATACAGCAGTGAATTTCTATTTAAAGAAATCGGAATACGCTTATCCAACAGTAGCTACACGTTGAAAGCGAAACGGTTTATAAAACTGCTGAGTGTATTTTAAAACTGGTAGCCAATCCCTTTTTTTTTTTGTTCATTAGTAAGAAGTCTGCTTTCATGCAACATGCAGCAATTCAGAAAACTTTTTACGTGAATACTTAGTTTTCACAGAAAAATGTGGCATCTCGGAGGGTTATTCAGAATGATCTGAGACGATAAGACATTTTTTTCTTTAATTCTGAGCCATGGTTTTAACATTATTGCCAATCCTCTTACACTAGTTTATATAAATACAAAGACTTTTAAAACGTAACCTCTCTCCAGAAGGTATATGTTGCCTGAGTTAGTGCGTAGATAAAAGTATACATCTGTCTTTCTCTTTTTAAAAAATTAGAATGTTGCATTTTTTCCCTTGAACTCTAACAATGGGTTTTTTTCACCTACGTTGCAAAACATTTTCTTTAACAAAACTCGAGAAGTTTTAATTAATTGCTAAAAGCAAACGTATTATAGCGATTAGCTTTCGTTAATTTCTTCGAAAAATATGATTCGTCTACCCTTTGTAAACTTTGGCCTTGAAAGTAGCATTTAAAATGTGGTGGTGGTCCCTAAATCTTTAGTCGGTCATAAATTTTGATCTACTGGTCCTAAAGTAATGCCGTTTGGTATGCAGCGAACTTTTAGCCCTCCGCGCCTAATTATGTAACCAAATGTAGAGGTTCCTATTTGAAAGTTCAGATTTTATGTTCATTTCACTTTGCAAATGGCCTCTCATCAAAATGTTATTCCCATAGTTTTAAAGAAAACTTTAATCCATGTCAGAAGACACCTTACTTTTGTTCTTAGCAAGTACAGCAGCCGAATAATTCAGAGTGTTTCGTTTTTTTTTTCTATGACTGTACATGCTCATGTTAAATGGTTTACAATTTTCGGTTTAATACATATAACTACTTTTAATTATATCTGCCAAACTAATCTTGAAATTTTATTGAATAAAGTTTATCCTTGAGAAAGTTTTAAAATCTTCGTTGCTGATTAAAAATAATTTCTTGGATAGTCATGAACCTTTAGATGTATACTTGTAATAGCCAAAAAAATATATTGTCTAAAAGTTTAGAAGAAAAGTGAGCAAACATTGGTAAAGGCATTTTGCTAGACAAAATATTGATCCTTTATAGTCAAGCTGTCTTAAAAATCACTGGGTAAAATAATCTCAGTCTTTTTAAACAGTTCTTTAGGGATTCCCATTTCAAACGATTTATTAAATTGGATGCGTCACCACCCAATCGTTCTTCTGATGTTATTGCTGGTTGTCATTATTTTCACTCAAAAACTAATTGATGCAGAAGTGCAAGTATTGCTATTGGAGTCTATTCCATTAAAAGAAAAATATTGCAGCGACGTTCTTTAACGATCCTCTAATCACACATTTAACGACAACTGTGTGGGGTCTTTTTCAAGGATAAATTAGTTGTAACCGTGCAGAACAAACAGTAAATAGTGCATAAATGAGTAAGAGCGAAAATATTTTTCCCCTCTTTGAATAAGGTAGAAAAAGAACCGTTTCTTTAGACGGAAAAACCTAAATATTGATTCAAATGATATTTATAACGAATACAATTACAGTTATTTCCCTCTAATTAATTTAACTGAGAACAGATAAACATTTCCAGGAAAAACATTTTTTAAAATCTTGCAATTATGAGTTTGATAATGACTTCCATGAAGTTCAAGATAATCATCTAAAATATTCCCCAATTTTGTGTGGTAAGTGGTTGTTCAAAACGTCTGAGGAGTTTTTGCTCCCGCCTCTCTCATTCAGAATTGGAGTAAAATAAAGGTTGTTTTCAGAAAAAGAAAACAATAAAAGTAGTCTGAGGAAATGTAAAAACCCTTTTCAAAATCAAAAAAGAAAAAAAAAATCCATTTAATGTGAGACAATCTGCAATGGAAAAGGGAAAACGTTGGACTCTTCATAACTAATTGATTATTATTTTTTGAATGAAATAAATAAAAAGAAGGATTCGTAATAAGACCAACTGCAAACAAAGATAATGGCAAATGAGGAAAAACAAAAGAAATAATGTACTCTTTCTATCTTTTTCTCTGTGTTTGGAATGGTGATTAACTCTGGAAACCTTCCTCCCCTCCAATCACTAGGCTCGTTTTTAAGTCGATTGTTCTCTTGTTCAGATGCAAACTGGTATAAATACATGTCAACAAGTCATGAACATATTTTTCCCCTGCTCTTTTAGTTCAGTTGTATTCAATGTATTGTTCAGTTATCTCTATGGTTTTTTTTTTTTTTTTTAAGTAAACTTCATTATTTTATTTTGAGAGTTATTCTTATGGATAGCTTTCAGATACGTGCACGCGCACGGTTTTTTACGTGCGCTATATGACCAGGGGCCTCGGTTTCTCAGTGGTAGAAGTTTCGCCTTAAAATCAAGATGTCGCTGCTTCAATTCCCGCTGGTGCCTTAGGTGCTTTTTTCTCTCTTTGTGCTGTAAACATTTCTTATGTTGTCTTATACATCGCACCCTTGCTACAAAAGTGCCACAACTCAAAAAAACTAAGTTTTCCAGGAATTGCAAAAAACTGTTCCCGGACTGACTAGGCATATTTTCGTATGTTTGAATTTGTCAATATGAAGACCGATACATCTCAAACTATGATCGTTAGTTACGCACGTTACTCTACGACGGCTGGATGACAACTCAAGATGTAGCATTTCAATGGAAGGGGTTCTATGCATCTTGACAACAACAAAACGCCTTAACTGTCCTCTGGCGGCTGATTTTTCAATACAACTTCTGGCTCTTTTGAAGATTGGTAGAGACGTGTAAACTACGTCTGATGACGGTCATAACTTAAAAATTACAATTTTTGAGTTGTGGCACTTTTGTAGCAAGGGTACGATATATTAATAAAGAAGTCCCACCTCTCGAGACAATGGCACTGTGGTAGTTTTTACAATAGCCAAAAGCCAAGTGTGGTAGTCTTTATTATTATTTCAGGTGTGACAATATTTAATTAATGCGTATAGTGGAATAAATGCCGCAATAACCAGAGATTCTTGACACATGAATATTTTTATTGACTTTAAATTATTAGTGTAATGCCATAAAGTTTATGTATGGTTGACTACCTATTCTATATATCTGACAAGTGTAATAATTGTTATTTATATTATTCATATCAATAATTAATCATTAACTTATTAAATATATTCAGAAAATATCTTAGCCAAACAGAAAAATATAATACTTCACCGATTTTATTGTCCCCAGGTTTTTCTTTCGCTATTAACACCGATTCAAACATTCTTAACATTCTCCATCAAAATCTTTTTTAAAAACTAACTTTCACGCTCAAAATTTAAATTCTGGTCCCGTAGCACGGGCTATGTTGCCAAAGTAAGATTATGCTGTTATGACAATGGCTTAAACACAAAACTGCACCAACAAACACTCAGCCATTAGCCTAAACAATGGTTTTGTTGGCGAGCTGTGAAGCAGAAGTATTGGCGGAGTTTTTAAATGTGGTGAACTTATCACCACAGGCACCAAACTTTTCGCAACTCTTAATAAAAACTATGACACGCCAACAACAACAACAGCAATACCATATTTAATGTTCATGTTCATACCATTCAGAGACTGCAGATTCGTCCTAAATTAGGACTCATTAGTCTTGATTATTGAATATTCTAGAGAAATCATCCTGCAGAAGTAAGACTGATGACTCTTAATGTTCGCGGAACTGAAGTCTCAAGATAACATTAGCGAGCCGGGGCTGTATTGCGTGCATTTCTGCCTTTGCCCTTTCTTCAATTTACGATTTGTACCATACCGATCCTGCGGTCTCTCGCTGGTGGGCTAATTTGCTTTCAGCTACCAGTTTGTTCGGCATTCTTAGCTTCTATAAGATTATTTCTGACTCAAGCTTGAATGATCTCTAATCCAGTTTGATGAGTCCTGATGCGGAAAAAACATCAGTCTATTTATGGCATAAAGGAGCAAGTGATGTTTCTGATTGCTTTAGGGAGATTTCAGGAAGGTTCCTGACTTTTAAAGTGAAACGTTTCTGCTTTTTGCTAGTGACAGAATGTAGGCATATCACCTGCCCCTTTTTCCCACGAACGTCTTTGATTTTTTTTCTGCTGTGTAAAAAAAAATGCTGCACTATTTTATAAGTAACCTCAAAAGCGAATTAGTTTCTAAAATTATAAATCGATCACTTTCCTCAATAGTCTAGTCAATAAAGGATTTGAAAAAACACTAAAACATGCAGTTTTAAAAATTGGCCACACAGGTACAGGAAGGGCTCCTGATGAACATACTAAAAGTCCCCAGTGGTGAGGGGGGAGCTAGCAGCGCCACATGGTGCTTTATGGATGATTTTTCAATTTTTGTCTTATATCTCAACAACTATTGACTTGCGAGAAAAAATATCAATTAATAAATTAAAGAGCATAAAATTACCTTTAAAACTCTTTTTTTGTTTTTATTATAGCTATAATAGTTGCCGAGATATTGAACTTCAAAGTTTGTCATTTTTTGAGAAAACGACTATTTTCCCCCTCTTTTCTATTTTTGGAGCCGCTTCAGTGATTAATTTGATATTATTCTTTTCTTTTTTCGACCTGAAGTAGTACAGGCCATTAAGGAGATTTGATTTCTTGAAACGGGGAGGCAGGTTAGGGAGGAAGGAGGCGAGGAATGAAGGGAAGAAAAAACTATGTGCAAGTGTACTTTTCACTATTTTTCCCTCTACCATAGTTCAGCAAACAAAGGCCCAAAATGTTTTATTAATAGCTAAGATAAAGTGAACACCAAAATTTTTAATTCACAAGAATTACAAAACACTTGCAATTTCAAAGATCAAACTCTCTTCCTCCATGCTTTCTTCGGCTGTGACACAACATCAGCTGCATATAACAAAGGCAAAGCCAAATTCATAAAGCTGTTACAAAAAAATCAATCATTGAGCTACGTTCCGGAAGTGTTCTCAAACCCCCTTTCTACCCCAGAGCAGGTAGCGGAGGTAGGCCAATCATTTTTCTTAGCCTTATATGGGGCTTCAGTAAATATAACTTCTCTGAATGAACAGAAATTGATATCTTTTCAGAGAGCAGCAAGAAAAATAAAACCTGTTCTTGCTTCCTTCCCACGTACTGAAGATGCCACAAAATTTCATTCATTAAGAGTTTATCACCAGATTCAAAAGTGGTTGGGGAGATTACTTCCACCCGATGCCTGGGGATGGAAAAAAGCAGGTACATCATGGAAACCTATAACAACTTCAAAGCTTCCTGCTCCTGACTCCATTCTCTCCATGATTTTTTGTTCATGCACAAAAGGATGTGGTGCAAGATGCGGCTGCAGAAAATCAAGGATAAACTGCAGCATTGTTTGCTTAAACTGCCAGGGTATCTGCCTTTACGGTTCAAAATTGGATATCGCATTAGATGAACAGTCAGACGACGAAAGTATCCATTTAACTTGAGTACAATGTCATTTTCATGTTAGTTTATATTTATTCTACATCTGTTCACTTTCATTATTTTATTTGCATTATTCTATTTTTTTAATGTTTGGACTTTTTTATCATTATTTTTATTATTTATCCTTTTTGCAGAAGGGTATACGTTTTATTTATAACATGATTTAAGGTCTTCTTGGACCTTAGTTGACTTAAATAGCACAGCACTATCGAAATTTAAGAAAAAAGTGATTGATATGCCTTTCGCAGTCCCAAAAAATAAAGAAAGAAGAAAAGAAAAAGATAGGTTTTCAAAATCTCACGAGTTTAGAACTTAAATGTCAAGTCTATTCCATCTATTTCAGTTATAAAATACTAATTCATTCTTTATTCTTTTTAAAGGTATTTTTATGTTCTTTAATTTACCAATTGATGATTTTGCTGGCGAATGCATAGTTTTTGGGATATAAGACGAAAACTGAAAAAAAACGCACCCAAAATCCCTGGTGGCGCTGCGAGCTCACCCCCTACCACCGAGGACTTTTAGAACGTTCATCAAAAGCCCGTTTTGCACGTGTGTGCCAATTTTTAAAACTATATTATTATTTTTTCGCCCTTATTTTGGGCCTTCGTTTGCTGAACTATGGTAGAGGGAAAAATAGTGAAAAGTACACTTGCACATAGTTTTGTCTTCCTTCATTCCTCGCCTCCTTCCTCCCAACCTGCCTCCCCCTTTCAAGAAATCAAATCACCTTAATGACCTGTACTACTTCAGGTCGAAAAAAGAAAAGAATAATATCAAATTAATCACTGAGGCGGCTCCAAAAATAGAAAAGAGGGGAAAAATAGTCGTTTTCTCAAAAAATGACAAACTTTGAAGTTCAATATCTCGGCAACTATTATAGCTATAATAAAAGCAAAAAAAGCGTTTTAAAGATAATTTTATGTTCTTTAATTTATTAATTAACATTTTTTCTCGAAAGTCAATAGTTTTTGAGATATAAGACGAAAACTGAAAAATCACCAATAAAACACCAGGTGGCGCTGCGAGCTCCCCCCTCACCACCGGGGACTTTTAGTATGTTCATCAGGAGACCTTCCTGTACCTGTATGCCAATTTTTAAAACTGCATGTTTTTTTGTTTTTTTCACCCTAATTTTGACCTTCGTTTACTAGACTACAAGATTAACTTGCGAGATATATATTTAACAGCAACAATGGAAGTGTTGTTATCAAGCATGTGTAACTACATAAAAATAATAATTTGCATAAACATATACATTTTTTATTAGGCATTTCATTTAGAATAAAATACATTTTCATTTGTTAAATACTCCCTTTGAATCTTTGCTAAATTTTGAAAGCTAGCTTTATTGGAAAATAGTAATTAATTGCAAAATTTGATGCAGTTATCATTTAGTAATATTCTTACACAGAAGTAAAACCTAAAATGCACCATTGTTAGGAAAAAAATTTATTAATAATCTAATCACCATTGGTGTCTTAAATAATGGTAACGTGTTCCCCAAATAAGCCAATCAGAAGCTACTATTCGACGGAGATTGCTTTAATTCATACTCGTATATACTGTCGAATTTTAATAGTATAGAAGCTTTTCCAAGAAGGAAAGCATTTTAAACTATAATATCTAGGAAAATGTTATGTTATTCCGGTTATTACGAATTAATTTCTTAGCACGTTGACTGACAAGCAACGAAAAATTCGTACCGTATGAGCTGAGCAAAGAAATGAGCTCCTGTTAACTAAAAAAAAAAAAACCCCAAATGTGTACGTAAACAGAAAATCTATCACTTACGAGCTAACTCTTCGTCGACTTTTTCAGCTTAAATAACTTGCTATGAATTGATAGGTCAAGTAAATAAAGGTGATATGTGAATTTTTTTTAAAATGTCTATAAAAATCTTTCAAAAAAAATTTTGTGTTATTTTTTAATGGATTTTGCTCAGTGAGTAAAACGGGGTCATAGTCTTAGTTAACAACCATTTCTGTGACTATAGGGGACATGATACTGATGAACTTAAAAAGTGGTAAAAAGTAAGTTTCAAAATTGTCACATATCACCTTTATCCACTAGCCCCTTCAATTATCTCATAGATGGGTAGTCAACGTATTAATAAGTTTTGTAGATCCCTGTAATGAAACAGCTTGGAAAGTAACCCTTTCGAAAAGATAAGTGTTGCTTTTTCAATCTGTACCATTACACTTGAAATTCCCCTGCAGACAATGTCTCAGACAATTGAAAACAAAAGTCACTTATTATTTTACATTTATAGTTGAAATTCATCATAAAGTTGGCACAGTATGACAAGAGCTGATGCAAATATTTCCAGGTAAGGGAGATTGATTTTATTGCGTATCCTAACACGCATTTTGGTTTTAAAATGTTGACTTCATATGTTTGGACTTCAATTGCGCAACGGAGAGCTTTGGACCTACCGTATGCTAACATCAAACAGTCTAAAAATGCCTTTTTTGAACTTGAATACTGAAACTGATGAGTCTTTCATGGTAGATGTAATTGCCGCCATTACCCCTTCCTCTTACCCGTCCTTACTGTATGACTATAAACCTTAATAATCGCTGGGACACGAACAAAATTAAACCACTTTGCATCTAACACTGAACCATGACTTCCGAATTCCTTTACGTTTCTTTCTGCTTCATAGATGCTGCTTTATTTCGCGATACACACATTTCAAGTCTATTATTAGGTATGCAAGTACGAGTTTGGTAAGATTTTCTCAAGTCCTGGTTAAGTAACCTTTTCGGTATAATAAAAGTTTTGTTTTTACAATCTGGACCATCACACTGAACCTTCCCATGCAGATAATATCTATAAAAACAAATGCTTGAACATATCTTACACTTAAAGCTAAAATTCAACATAAAGTATGCACAGTATGACCATAAACTGAAACCTTAATAATTGTTGCGAAGCGAAAAAAATTAAGCCGCTTTGCCTCTAACATTAAACCGTGACTTCTGAATTCCGCTGCATTTCTTTCTGCTTCATAGATGCTGCTTTATTTCACGAAACTAACAGTTCAAGTCTAAATAATTATTATGTATGCAAGTACGGACTTGCTAAGTTTTGCTTAGGCCCTGGGGCATTCGTGAAAATACGAAAAGATTATATCCCCCGATATGAGTGAATATTTAAATACGATCCAATGTTCGTCGTTTACTTAAGCATATATTTACTCTAAGAATATTGAAATAAGAAATCGGGGAAGTACAATTATTGGAATATGAATTATATCTCCACTTGTTTTGAATAATTGTGCGGTGAATAGCGGAGTTTTGTGTGTACACTTTTTTTTACACCGATGACACAGAGGGTTTCTCTCTCTCTCTCTTTTTCTTTTGATCAAGTATTTGTTTTGCTCGTTTTATTTGATGATATTTAACTTGGTGATTTTTTTGTTTAGTTTGTGTTGGATCTGGTCCCACCTGTCTCGTAGTTGTTAACACAAAGAGATAGGGAAGTAGATAAATTAAATGATGTTTTATTTATTTTTTTTTTTTTGTCGGTGTTTGAATTTCTAGTAATTGGAATTTATTTGAATGCGTAATTGATATGGACACAAAGTTATGTGTCTCAGGATAATAAAACACTTAATTTTTATGCTTTAGTTAAAGAGAAAAGTAATAATTATGTTTCACTTATATTTTTTAGAGATTGTGATATAACTGTATTAATTTAAAATAAGGCTTGTTTAAATGGTAAATTTCGGCCTTGTATCAAATAATCTTTAAAATGGATTTATTTAACTTTTCTTATCAAGTTATGCGGCATAATAGCAAGAGATATCAACAGTCGTGTAACTTCAAAATTGATTCTTTATGTTAATTATGTTTTTTCCCCTAAGCAATTACGATTACGTTTTGTCCTCGTTTGACAGTTTTTGATGTTCCTTTGATTTTTCAGATCACCTTGCCGAAAATAATGTATAGCTTACATGTTTTGCATTGCCTAATTTTGTTAATCACTAGTCATAATATGACGGATGTGAATTTATTCTCTATTTCTAGGCCATTCCAGTTGTAGAAACAAGAAACCCAACGGATTATAGTTCAATCGCAATTTGTGATTGGAAAAATGCATAATTTGAATTTAAATAGGTCAAGCTTCAAATGAATGTTTTTTTTTTTGAATGTATTTATTAATTCCTCACTAACACTGCTGAAATAATTTAATATCTTTAGAATTTGGTCTGTAATTCTGAAAAAAAGTATAGCAAAGAAAGTGAATTCATTTGGGTACTTAAGGGTTTCTAACAAATATCTTTACCATTCTAAAGCATTATACAAAAACCTAAAGGTCGAAAGAAACACATTTCCTGCAGAATAAAAAAAAC
>JAXGGA010003851.1:0-96382 GCA_038373865.1 Uloborus plumipes
TTAAGAAATCTTGGAAACTTCGATGTAGTCGTTTCAATGTATTACTTAGTATACCAGGTGCATCAATTTATATTCGTATTGTAGCAGTCGCAACATGGGAATAAAGTCATAAATGGTAATTTAGGGTACCCTGTTTTGTAACACATGGGAACGGTAGCGATCTCGAAAACTTGATATGGTAAGTTGTATTTGAGCACCTGATTTTTTTGGATGGATACATTGTGCTAGAATGTTTAACAGGATGGAACCGACTTCATAATTTTTTCATCATAACGAGACAGTTTCCTTAGTATTAGCTATATCATTGACTATTATTTAAATAATATTTCTTGCATTAAATTAATATGGACCACTTTTTTTTAAATCTTAAAAAAATTATTTTTCCTCTCTCCCCCAGAAGTTTTCAGCATTCTGCGGAAAACAAAATATGCACATATTTACGAATATAATTCCATTTTCTAAAAATTATATACATGCGTGCACAAAAAGTGTTACGCGCAATACTTTCTTTACTACATCGCGGGATGCAACGATCATTTACAAACCTATTGGATAGAGATTTTAGTCTTAGTTGATGCTAACTATAAGAAAGTTCATATATGCCAAATAATAAGTTATGCTATACTGACTTAGTCATACTGGTTTACAAATTATTTGCCGGTATAAGTTCAGTTTTTTATAAACCGTTACGAGGTTATACGAATTAAAATATATATGAAAAGAAAAAATCACGAATACACTTGTACAGCTGCGAAACACCCCCAAAAAATTTTGGCCTCCTCGAAAACTAAATCACTTGCTTCAGCAAAATGTTTAGAAACGCGAACGGGCTTCATGTTTAGAAACGAGTACGTGAATTGCTTCATTTGAATTTTCGAAACGCTCTCTGCGTTTCAATGCAAAAAAAGAATGAAGACGTTCAGCTTGACATGTTTTAACAACAACTAATTTAAAAAGCCTACTGCAATTTGCCACGCTAGGAACAAAATTCTGTTTTGTAAGTAAAATTCACGCTGTATAGTCATCAAAAGAGGGAAGGGAACAAAACAACGTTACACAAAAAAAGTAAATAAATATTGGCTCAGGAACATTATCAAGGATTCATTCGTGGTGTTGGTCTATTTCAAATAACCCTCTTCAATTTTTATACATACTGACCTCAAGTATCAAAAACTTCTCGTGGGAATATCAGTACTTTCTATCTTTTTTTTTTGCAAGAGATGTGGCTAATGTGGCTTGACCGTTACTTCGATTGCTGTTAAGTATGATGTTCTTTACACTTCAATTCTTCCGCGGACGTCATTCCAGATTAATTATTTTGTTTAACTGGTTTTGTCTTCAAACATTGACGAAACCAAAGAAAGAATCTCCAAAATTATTCCTGATGATTGCTGAAGGTTTTTTTCTTTTTCTTTTTCTTTATTTGATGTTTAGCAGTGTCACTCAAATTTTGACCTTGTATCCATGAAAGGCCTATTAACTTCCTGATCTAATTTCAAAAACGCCTGGTTTTACAAAATGTTATTTATTATTTTGCAAGTTCTCCTAGTAAACTACAAAAGGAGGTTCAGTTATTTAACATTTTTTTTAAATACTGATGTAAGAAGTACATACTTTATGGAATTTGTATCATGTATTTGAAAAATACATCAGTAACATGAGTTTTTTCATATAGGCATTTGAGTGTCGCCAGCAGCATAGCATCGCCAGCTGAGCGACACTTAACCTGAAGTTAAATTTTTCCTACACCACGAGAAAAAAAGAAAAAAAGATAAAGAAAATACTCAAACATTAGGTTAAAATCGTTGTTGGACTAACAAACGCTTTTCTGCATTTACTGAAAAAATTTTGCTTGAAGAAAGCGTATGACTCAACTTCCCCCTCCTACCTAGATTTTCTTGTTGATCCCTATCAAATAGAAGTACTGTCAGTTTGGGTATTGTGCGCCTGGCAGCCACGAACGCTTCCATTTGAAAAAGGGGAGATAGTTTTAGGATGCGCACTTGCCGATACCTTCAATTTTTGTTCTCTTGCTACTTCCTCATTGCATTTCCCCCCTATTTCGAGAGAGTCAGAAGAGACCTGGCGCAAGCGCAGATTCGATGGAGGTCTCGCGAAAAAATGTTAGACAGTAGCTCGTAAGCTCTCCTTAAACGCATTCTTTATATTTACGTTTCTTTTTCCTTTTTTTTTTTTTTTGTCAAACTATAGAAAAGTCTTCAGTTTTGTCTGTAAAATTGTTTTTTATAACAGTTACTATTATTATTATTGCTGTTATTGCTTGTATTTTATTTTCATAATTAAAAAATAAGGAAAAAATGAAAACTTTTCCCAGCGTCAAAAAACTTCAGATAGTTTATACAAAATCGACTTTCACCTGAGAAGAAACTTAGCAATTAAAATGTTTTATGGATAAATGCCCAACATAATTTTATACATTCAAACAGACCCGAAGCGTAATAATTAACAAAAAAGTCATGTCACAAAGCCTCTTATAATAACGGCTTTTACAACGATATTTTTTCAAGAATTCATTAGCGGAGAAGCTTTAATTAGAAGAATCTTCATTCCAAGAAGTAGATCATGGAAAAATGCAGCCAATAATTAGCTATTGTCACACTGGCTAAACCTGTAGATTCATTTTAAATACTAAAATGATGAAGCGGAAAAATTAAAAACCTCTAAATCTATCAGGGTTGGCAAAAACCCGGGTTTTTCTACAAAAACCCAACCCACCCGGGTTTTTGTGGGTTTTTCTGGGTATTTGTGGGTTTTTCTGGGTATTTGCGGGTTTTTCTGGGTTTTTGTAAGTTAAATTTTATCTCTTATGCGGGTATTGATATATAATGTATGCATTCATTCATATAAAAATATATTCATTAAGTTAAAGTTCTGAATCGCATTTAATCAATTTTAATGGATTAATAATTAATATTATTAACAATATCAATTAATAATATCATCAACCGAATTGTAATATTTAATGTGTATATTTAAGAAGCTTTGGACAATGGTTTCAGCTATAAACTTTTATCACTTGTTTTTTGCAAAATAGAAGAACTGTTGCAAATGGGCTTTCCTACAAATACAGGAATATTTAGGGTGTGAAAGTTTCAAAAACTTAATGAGAAAAGATGATTATTTCTATTAATAAACAAGTGCAAATAGTTTTAATTTTTTAATAGTATCAATTTAAGTAGCCTGCGTCACGTCTAGTCATGTCATTTGCATGTTTCTTATAAGGCATATCTCAATGATAGGTGTGTGCCTGAGATAAGAGAAGTGTCTAACTCCCCCCCTCCTATTTTCAAAACCAAAACTGATTAATTTCAGATGGGGGAGGGGGGGACTCTTGATCGATTTTTTTTTTTTTTTTTTTGAAATAATCTTTAGAAAAAACTAGGTTAACATTAGAGCTTTGCAAGAATTATAAATTTATTAATAAATGCTTGTCATAATATTTTAGTAGTAATAAATTGCATGGGGACGCATTTTCTTTGTTTTTTTTTTTAATCAAAGTCAGTGGTATGGTACATCTATAACATAGCACTTGAAAATCATCTAAATGCAATAGGGTTAGAAGAAATTAAGAGCAAAACTTAATTTTTCTTGCTCCAGAATAAAAGCAAAATTTGCAGCAGCAACTATTCCATACAAAAATTTCAATTTCGAGACCTACAAATCAAAATTAATTTATTCAATTTTGTGTTGAATCAAAATTATCATAAAACATTAACTAGGCATTTTTTTCCTTCTACAAGAAGTTTATCAATGGTTCATTTCCAATTTATTTTTAAAATTTGAAATTTGGTGTGAAAAAATAAATAAATAATAATAAGTATTTTGCAACAAAAAGTAGTATCATAGCTAGAAAAATTTTCTGGACGATGACTTGAAAATTGAAGAAATAATAATTATTTTATAAAATAAATAATTACTCTAAGAAAAATTATCTCAAATAAACCTGATTTCTTACTTATTTTTTATGGATAATTTACATGAGATATTATTATTGACTATATTTGTTGATCACTTAGAAATTAACAAAACCCACTTTTGACAAAAACCCGGGTGGGTTTTTGTTGGTGGACCCGCCCAGAAAAACCCGGGCGGGTTTTTCTGGGCTGGGCCCACCTTTGCCAACCCTGAAATCTATGGAAGTTTTGCGAAAAAAAAAAAAAAAGAAAGAAAGAAAGGAAAAGAAAGTGATTAAAGAGGGAATAAAAATCAACAGCGTTATCCTTATTTAAATTACGTATTTGAGGAAAAACTAATTTAGCTGAATTATGTAAACAAGTTTTTCTTACGCATCATTAACTGTATAGTTATTGCAGTATTTAATTATTTTGATTGTATTGCCCTTCGGATTTTTATCATATGACGATGTCATAAAAATGGGGTACCTTCTTTCATTTTCATGATTAATAAAGCAAATACTTTTTTTAATTTAAAGTTTTTAAGTTTTAATAAACACTAATTAAATTAAAGACCAAAAATGACCTATTTTGAAACAAAATTTCTTAAATTTTTATTGTTGAGTACTTTATAAATTTGCCAATATGCACCTACATATGACTCTAATCTCTGTGATTATCCTACTTAATTCACCTTCAATTTCCCAGTAACAGACTTTTCAATTGTTGCTGCCTACAAAGACCCATTATACATTAAATTGTTGCTCGTCGTATCGACTTGGTAAAGAACATTGGCTTCACTCAGAGCTTAAATTGTATAGGAATCGCATGGAAATTTTAACATTTTAGGTGAAATTCAAACCTATTAACGCATGAAAACGAGATTCGGAACACTTGGCAGAAATGGTTTGTACTTCTTTTGGCAGAAATTAAGCTCTGACTCCACTTTTGTATAATACAATTTAATTCTGAAGATTTTTAGAAAAAATACTTTTTTTTTAAGAAAAAGGTCATAACAAATGTATTTCGTCAGATACCTCCGTTACCAAGACAAAAAAAAAAATCATTTAAATATTGTTTCTCGAAATGTCCAACATTAAATTGCGTTAAATAGAAGTAGAGTTCCTGTTCTTCATCAATTTTATGCTATGAAACAAGTATATAACATATTTAGGAAAAGTTTACAAACACCTTTGTGCTATTGATGTAGTTTAGAAAATATCAGAAGTGCCACAATAATTGTGTTGTAGTTTAGAAAATATCACAAGTAAAATAGGCACAAGTGCCTATTTTACGTTGATATTTTCTAAACTATAACATATTTAAGGTCTTTGTAGTGAGTTTTAAGCAACAAGTGATATTTTTACTAAAATGAAATTGCTTTTATTTATATTTATCATTTTTTATTTTTTGGAAGAAAGTTTCCTTTTGAGAATTGGCAACTGAAAATGCTATTGTCGTTTTTAGAATACGAAACGATTTATTTAGTGTAATTGGCTCAAATTTTATTTTAAATACTTCCTAACTCTCTTCCATAGTCTTTAAAATTGGTATAGTAAACGAAGCTATAATTTAAGAAAAGAAAGAGAGAAAACGATTCTCGTTATATTTTTGCTCCTCTAATATTCATTCATTTATTTATTCAGTACTCATGTCTACGTATTTTTACTAAATTTTATCTCATACTTTTTCAGCATATTTTTTTCATTTAATGTGACATGATAATTACGCGTGCAATTATATTCATTTCAACGTCATCTATTTTTTTTTCTTATAAAGCTATATTTACCTTCATTTATTTTGTACCACAAATGAGCTCAAAGAGATTTCAATGTTATTTACCCACTTTTGAAGCTCCTTGGGCGCAAAAGATCACTCATAAAAAATATCACACTGTAAGCGTTAAGTTACTATGTCCGAATGATTGATGCATAAGATGCTCAAATATTACTTCCTGATACTTACGCTAGAACAAAAACTCAAAAAAACTTCCTTTAAAAAACATAATTTAAAAATATTAGAAATGTTTGCTTAGTAAAATATATTATAATTGACTTTTCTTTTTTAAAGTTACGCCCGAACAAATATTAAAAGAATCTTCATGTGTAATAAAAACTTCCTGCTCACAAAGACATTTTTAAAACATTTTATTTATCAAAAAATGTAATAACTTGCTCATATCCTACCATGGTTTCTAGTTTTGCCCTTGACATACATAACCTAAAGTGTACACATTCTTAATAATTCAAAACGAATTTGTTAAAAATTAATTTGTTTTCAAGAAGTCGAATCATTCATTCTTTCTTTTCGTTTATGGGACGTAACAACGCTCACAGTAAAGCAAACAATAAAATACACCGTCATGCGATGATTTTAAGAAAAAAAATTGCAACTATGGCCTTGGGGAAAACATGATAATTATTTTTTACACCTAAAGATTTTTGAAACAAAATTTAATATCATTATTACTCACGAGTGATCATGGCGTTACAAATTATTTCTTGGTAAGAGCTGGGAAAATAGAACGTTTTTATGGCCATTTAAGCGACCTTGTGCGCCATTTTTTTTTTCTGCCGTTATTTACTAAAGGATGGCTTTTTATTTCACTAACCCATCATGTTCGCCAAATCACTCAAGCTGAAAACGTTTTGGCTTAGTTATGTCTTGTTACAAAAAGTAGTTATTCATGTCCAATAATGATTTGAATAATGTAACATTAGATTAAAAAAAAAGTGAAACTAATGAATTGGCAATAAAAATAATTTAGGCTTTTTATTTCACTAGCCCATCATGTTCGCCAAATCACTCAAGCTGAAAACGTTTTGGCTTAGTTATGTCTTGTTACAAAAAGTAGTTAATCATATCCAATAATGATTTGAATAATGTACCATTAGATTAAAAAAAAGTGAAACTAATGAATTGGCAATAAAAATAATTTAGATCGTAGTATTTTTAAGTAACTATCGTGTAGTGCAACATTGAGAGAGCAATAGGCCTATTAGTTCAAAAAGGAAAGTTGCCAACAAATACTTCCCCAGCATTCACGTATAGAGTCAAAGCCAAGCTCCTTAGCAGCTTGCCCTATAAACGCTTCAGGCTAAAAATGCAGATTCAAAGAGAAGGTAACAAAATTATAATAATAGGTAATAATAATACTAATAGAAACAATTTTTTTCATGATCATAACAACAACAACAGCAGCAACAACAATAACAGAAAAAAATAATAATAATATATTATTATTATTATTATTATTATTATTATTATTATTATTATTATTATTATTATTATTATTATTATTATTATTAATTCTATAAATAACACTGGTCGACAGTAGTTCACTAACAACCAAATTATTATTTTTATTACGTATTCATATAGTTATTTAAATACCTGCAAGTAAAAAAGTCCCACCACGTCTCCATTTTCCGTAATAAAAAAAATAATTTTCTACTATTTTTTATGATTTTCGCACCAAATGCCTATTTTTGGAGGGAAAAGGAGCAAAATATTAACTCCTAAATTTTTTTGGAGGTGAAGGGAGACTCAAAGTCCGAAATCATGACCACCGATAACAAAAAGGGGGGACGAGGGGAGTGTATCCCCTCAAAATATGCAAAAAATCATGAAAAAGTATCTTTTTATTCTGGTTTCTTTAATATGACGTTTTAAAATTTTTTTCTGGTGTAAAATCAGAGTATAAGACCCCCTCCTATTATTCCTATGCCCAAAAAAATTTTCGCGCTGTAAAATAAAATAAAAAAAATAAAAAAAAACGATCTTATGACTGACGCACGCTAAATACGCACGCTTTGTATCAGAGGGGGCGGGGGGGGGCTTTCGGCAAAAAGTGGAGAGTGATGGAGAGGAAAGGGGCCATATTTGGATTTTGGAGATAATTTTACATAAGAACCAGCCAGAATACGCCGTCTTTCTGAAGACCTGCGATGTGTCTCGTATTTAGCGTGCGACAGTCATAAAATCGGTTTTTAATTTTTTTTTTAATTTTTTTTTTACAGCGCGAAAATTTTTTCGGACGTAGGAATCATAGGAGGGGGTCCTATCCTCTGATTTTACATCGAAATTTTTTTTTAAAACGTCATTTTAAAAAAACAAGAATGAAAAGATCATTTTTGGTGATTTTTTGCTCATTTTGAGGGGGTACACCCCCCTAAGAACCCCTTCTTTGCTATTAGTGGTCATGATTTTGAACTTTGAGTCTCTCTTGAAACTTCAAAAAAAGTTAGGAGTTAATATTATGATCCTTTCGTCTTGAAAAAAGGTGTGTTTGATATGTTTTTTCAGTTATGTTCAGTACTTTTTAGAAATTCATAACAAAAAAACTGTACGTGCTACAGCTTTTTTACTATTATTTTTGAATTCTACACTGCAAAATTAGTCAAAAACAGTTAATTTCATCTTTGTTAGGGAAAAAAAGTGAAAATTTGTCGACTAGTGTAATTAAAGATTAACAAGGGTTACACAAAAGAAAAGAAAGCATTATTGAAGAAATAAAAGATTCGAAATCACTTATGGCTGACCCAACAGCTTGAAACAAAAGGCAAATGGATCCTTGCCATATTGAACTGCAGAGATATTGCTAAAGCTTTTTCTAAGGTATAAAAATATTTCTTGACATTTTTAGGGAAGTGAAAACATTTTGTTAGAGTGAAATATACGAATAATTCCATAAAAAGAACTAAAACTTGCTAAAACTGACTGGAGGAAAAGAAAAAAACTGTCCGAATTTGATTTTTTAACCTTCAGAATGTTTGACATTTTGAATTAAAAAAAATAATAATAGCAAAAATTTAAAAACACTCAGAAGAAATGTGTTTAAAATTCAAATCCTCCACCCTCCATTTTCCCAATAATAAATTTTTGCTTCAGATATGGGACGTGAAAATACACTTCACTAAAATCCCCCGCCCCCACCCCGAAGGGTATTTTCAATTTTCAATGCGTGAAAAGTTGCTCTGCATGTGAATTAAAACTAAAAGATCTCCCGGGGTGGGGATAATTTCTAAAGCCCACTCTCAAGGTGATCTTAAAAATATACTTTCAGCTTTTCGAACATAACAGCATAGTTTCTGGGGACTTTTTTTGGTAATAACAATAGCATGCCCCCTATTTTTAGTACATTGGTACGTATAATTTAATGCTAACCAGAAGTTAGGTGGTACTTTTGAATCGCCATATGCTCACTTGCGTATTCATGATAACCTGGCTGCTAACGCCATAAATGCTCCATCATCTCCCTTTTCGGTAGATCTAGTAGCTAAGCCTTTAATATTTATTTATTTACTTTGTTTATCGTCTGCAGAATGGAAGAAACGATGAACTTTCTTTTATTTAGTTTACCGAGCGAGCATTTTTGAGTAGAATGTAACTTTGTTTCCTTACATCGCTGCTAATGTTTTTCGGATGTAAATTAAATGATATTTTTTATTTGGTGTACAGTCGAATGTTCTTGTTCTACTATCGGGCCACCGACGATTCGAAACTCAAAATGTAACGAATTCGCGCGTCACTAGAGAAACAAAAGGACAACTGATTGTCACAAATAACGAGCCCAAGTTCGACAGCGGCAGCGAGCAACCCCTCCCACAACTGACATCCAATCATCGGTCCTGTGACGTCATCCCAGGAGGTCCAGATTCATATGATGACGAAGTATAACCTTGGTAACAATTCCAGCGGCACAGCCCCTCCCGTTTGGCAATAATGTAGCTCGGGTGACCCCCAGCCAAGCCAGGCGAATCCTCCGAAAAAGCTGTTTTAACAAAGTTTAATTTCCCTTGAAACTGTCAGTTTGAATCCGGCACAACTCATAAATAAGCATCAAAGGACGCTCTTGCCCATTGTTGGACTGCACTCATCTGTGAGCTGCTTACCCATAACTCATAGCAGCCGGCATGTGCGTGAACTAGAAACCGTATATTCTTCGAGAACGGAAAAAATTTGTGGTCGAGATTTACACTTGACCACCGCCCCGTTAATACACGCACATGTATATAGCCTGATAGAGAGATATAATATAAATGATAAAGAAACACACGGGGGAGGGGGGAGGGCGCAGAACTCGCATGTCCTCTGGCAAATCACAATGTTTTATGTCGCAATGGTAAACTCGTAAATTACTCCACTATGGAAAATAACTGAATGAGTAATAACATGCTATGGCGTGATGCGCGTATAATGCGTAGAGATCCGCATGAACTATCTCGTTGAAGAACACAGCATGTATCTAGGTGTAGCCAGATGCTTTTCCCAAAAAACTACACTCGATTCGTATTATGATCATATTTTTATATATATTTCGTTTTCCCTCCCTCTGAATTACGCTCTTCGGTCGAATTACCGCGCAGTCGTATTTCATGCCTTTTTGAACAACGTTATAGCTTACAGATATTTTTTAGCATAATTAACCTTTCTGTGTTGTTGTAGTTTTTTTCCTTTTTTCCTAATAAAAAAAAAAAAACACTTTTCGATTAACTCAGCGTCCCAGATTCCCAGAATGATGCTCCTTTGACTGACTTACGGTGGCTATAAAAGCTTGTTGCTGCACTAGAACATTGAATGAAAATATTTTTACTACTCCTTACTCAAAGGAATGTTGACACTGAGAATAGTTCACGGTGTAACCCATATTTGGAATTCACCAACCTGTTGCATAAGTGTTTCATTTTGCATCTCCAGCAATCCACTCTAATTGGGTTAAACATTTACAAGGTTCAAAAGGGTTAATTGAAGGTTTACATATGAATGTCATGGACATTGTGTGAACTTTAAGTATTTCAATGCCAAGAGTATTTCCGCAGCCCTAAAAGCAGTTTACGTCCTCAAAGGATTTTTCTAAAAACAAAACATTTTTGCGCTTAGAGAACAGTACAGAGTTATAAACAAAAGACGCACAAGCGCATACATACGCATTGTCAATTACTGTTAAATTGTATATTAGTAATAATAATGGTTGAAACACTCAAATGTAAGTCTTTATAGTACAGCACAACAAATATTTTATAAGGAAAAAAGAGAGAGAAGGAAAGAAATTGCTCACATAATACATACATAAAGTTTTCGCGCATAATTTAAAAGACAGTCAAACTACGGGGGAGGAGGGGTGTTAAAAATATTTAAATACTATTACGTGTGTAATAATAATTAAGAATAAAAACACACAAGTAACTTCGGAATTAAAGAATCCGAATAGAAATGTATATGCCTGATTTTTTTTTATTCTTTTTTATTTTAATTCTTTTTTTTTTCAATATATAAAGGGATTCCTTTTTATTCCCGACAGTCGCGTTGCAATGTCATTAAATTTTTCAGAATTTGCTTTTATTGCTCTCCCCTTCTTGAGTTGATCTTTTTTCTTTTCGTTTTTTTTTTAGCCCTACACATTTTTTATTTCAGCTCTAAATTTGTGCGAAACAAAATAAATCAGCATATTACGCAAAAAAAAAAAAAAAGATCGGTGTAATGAATGATTGGTTAGACAGACATGACATGTATTTTGGCTTCAAAACTGTACAAGGTTATTTAAATCGGTATTACATGATACAAACCATCACTATATAATGAATCATTTAATGTACTTTTTATAAAGCGCACTTAATCTTTATTTATTTTTTATTTTAGCGGCAAAGCAGTTACCAGACATGTTCCCTCCTCAGTTGGACAGCGGTAAGAAATAAATTCCTTTTACTATTGTACCAATGAGTTCATTGCATGCAACAAATATATTGCAAATTATCACTGCTAAATCACCACGAAATCATAGAGTAAAAAATGGCACACTATAATTGGATAAATCACAATGAGCTATAATTTCGCTAAATCACTTCGAAATTACAGTACAATAAAGTGTAATTATTGTTGTTTATAATCTCTCACAGCAATACATTCATTTTTAGGTGCTCAAACATCAGAAAAAGTTCAAGTGTTAAAAACATGACTCCTAGTCAATTGCAAAAAAAAAAAAAAAGTACAATATTAATCATATGTCCTCGTTATGAAGCTTGAAACTAATCAATCTCGAGTGCCAAATAAGCTGAAAGTAACTTTTCGACATAAAGCAAAGATCATTGATAAAACAATAAAATAAATAAAGTATACCATCCTTTTTGTTTTTCGAAAATATAAGAACAAAATATTTGTTTCGAATGACCAACAAACTTATTTATTAGTTATATAGTACTTGTAGTTTTAAGAGCATGTAAGAAGAGGAATAATAGATCGTGATTGCGACACCATGGAAATATAAAATCTTATTGAGACTAATTAAATTCACTGATATATTTTTCAGAATTAATATTCTATTTACTAATTAAAATTATTTTGCTGCTTTAAAACAACGCATAACACACCCTTGGAATAATTGTTTAAAGTAATCTCGCAAAAACTAAATTGCAACCATAGTCGCAAGCCAGTTATCGAAAACTATGAACAGAATAATCAGAACAGAAAATTTTCCACTCGATTTTTCTTTATTTCAGTGAGTGTGGCCTTATTCTTTGAAAAACAATTATAGTTTAAGCAGCATTATTAATTTAGCGTGTATCGTGAGTCATTAGTTAAATTTGCTAACAATTTTGGAATCCTGGAAATTTAAATTTATAAATGCCTGCTGTATGACTATAAACTTAAAATAAATAAATAGCATCACATCAGGGCCAGTTGAAAATGAATTTTTATAATATTTAAATTTAACCTCAATACACATGAAATGTTTTAATTAATATAGGTTATTAACTGCACTTTTTTGTCATTTTAAACCCAGTTTTACGTTGTTTGCTCACAAGCGAAACCGGTACGATTTTCTGGATTCTTTTAGCTTCAGTTTTAGTTTCTTATGTGTAGGTTCTTTTAAATTGCAAGATCAAATGCTCAACATGATGGATTACCCATTACGCTGGAACGTTCTTCTGAGAAATTTGGCAGTTTAAACTGCCGGTTTAAGGTAAATTGTAAGAATTTCGCGATAATTATTGTAGGATTTTTACAAAAATTTTGATCAGTAGAACGTTTACAGTGACATTTGATCTGTTCAAAAGTTATCCAAGATGAATTGAAACCGGTATCCAAGAGTTTTTTTCTCTTTCCATGTATTAGAGAAAAGTTCTATGGATATATAGAGTTTTTGCAAGAATTTCGAGCGTCGTTTTAAAATGTATAAGACAAAAGTATTTTTATTGCAATCTAGGTTTTTTCGACATCTTCGGACGTCGTCTTAAAATGAATTATTGAATGTTAAAAGCCCCGAAAGTTGTAAAGAATTTTGGAGTTTGCGTATCTGCAGTTTTTTCAAATTTTTGCTTTTAACGTTGGTTTTGCTATTACTTTGCAGCACAAAGATATTTTATTCGGTTTAAGTAAAATTTTCTTCATTTATTTATTTCTTTTTCTTGAGGAATTTGATTCTTTCAATAGCTATGTCAAAATAGCCGAAAATAAGCTAGTTTTTATTTCTGCGCTTGAAAAGGTATATCGACATCGAATCGTCATGTTAGGAAGTGTTGTCTATGCGTTTCTAAAAAGTCACTGTGGGTTTTTCTTTTAATTCCTTTAATCGTGATGCTAAAATAAATGGTAGATTATCTTCTTCAAATCATGTTGCCTATTTGACCATGGGAGGATAGTTGTCCAAACGGAAATTGTGTTCACCAAAAGCTAAGCATAATTCAAAATGAAGAATAGTTTAATCAAAGGAGGGGTAAAAATAAAAGCATCTCCATAATTTCGTAAAATTATCACTAATTTTATTTTTTATTTTTGCAATTGTATTGAAATCTTATTACTTTAGATTGCAGGTAATTGAGCTGTTCCACTTATATTTAGAAATTAAAAAACCGCACTTAGCTCAAAAACAAAGAGATCTTCGGGCGGACTTTGATTGATGGCTGCTTATCAATCAAAAATCCCACTTTCATTAGAAGTGTTTTAATGGATTCTTAAATCGCTCCTCCTATTTTTCTATTCTGGAATTTGCATTTCATTTTCAATTTATTTGTTTGTAGTTTTGCTTGATTACTGCTACTAAGCTTTCTGTTTTTGTATATTTGTGCTTTAATTGTGCGTGTTCAATATTTGAATGTACCCAAACTTGTTTTCGTTTTACATTTTATCATAATTATGAGCATTTTAATATTTAACGTCCTTTTCGGTATAAGTAATCATAGCGCTTATTTATTTATTTATTTATTTTTGCAAATAACGATTACTATATACATGAGACAATTATTTTTGATTGGATGAAATAAGAAATTATTCTTCAAATCGAAAAACAATATGCTCATTAACAGTACACTGTAACAAAAAATGTTACTTTTGCAGTATAATGCAGCTAATTTTGCAGTAATTTTACAATAATAAGCTGTAAAATTGTTAGTTTATACTAATAAACTGTAAAATTGCTGGTTTCACTCAAAGCATTTTACAATTTTAAACTGGAACCTCTGCTGCCAGTATTACTGCTGTTTTTACAATATAATACAGCTATTTTTTTGGTAAAATTGCTAATTTTACAGTAATAAACTAAAATTGATAGTTTTACATTTTATGACTGCTCTTAATTTTAAACTAAAACCTCTGCTGCCAGTATTATACTGCAAAAACAACAGCTTATTTTTTTGCAGTGTACAACATAAATCTTTTTTCCACTAGACAACTGAACTGTTAAGCGAAATTAAAGTCGGGATAATATAGGAAATGATCCGAAATACCGTTGGATCTACGCAGGGGTGCCCACAGGGGAGATTATGGCGCAAGTTGCGCCATCAAAAAAAAATTTTTTTTTTTGGGGGGGGGGGGGATTTTTTAAACCAATTTATTTATTTATTTAAATTATTCATTGATTTATTTTTTTAATTCAAATTATTTCTTTTATTTCTTTATTATTTTTATTTATCTATTAATTTATTTATTTTGTGTGTGTGTGTGCTTTGAATGTCTTGAAGGGGGCAAAAGCGATTCTGTTTTGTGCATAATTAGTACTTTAAAAAAATTAATAATATGTAAAAACAAATAGTCATAATTTAAAAAAACAAATAAAATAAAAAGAGGGGTAAAATAAAAATATAAAAGCACTAGAAGGTTATGAAGAGTTTTTTTTTGGGGGGGGGGGGATTTGCGCCATTGAGCTCGGGGGGATGGACGCCCCCGGATCTACGTTGCAGGTTTGAAACATCAGTGGACAAATGCTCGCCTACAACATTCATCTGAATCTAACCCAAGTAGCACACTTCGTTTTTTAAAGGTTGTAAAATGGTTATTAACGTTGTAACAACCGCTTAAAAACGTTTATAAAACGTTTAAGGGTTTTTTCGCGCTACCTGGGGAATCAAATACATAGTGGCGCAAAACTTTTAAGCACTTTAAACATTAACCAATCTCTCAGTTAGAGCTCGACAGCAAATACCACTTTTGCGCTTAGCACGGCTGTATACCTCATAGGGGTAAAAATATATTTTGCGTCGTCTAATTAGGTACGAATATTTGCAGCATATAAATATGCTTCTGGAAAACTAATTTTGAAGCACTTGTCCAACAGGAAGTTTTTTGTAATATGATAATTTAAATAATTTCTCGCAGTGTCAAATGAAAAGTAAGGCTGGTGTGTTTTTCATACAGAAAGTAGAAACCGAATATTACTTTTTCTCATGTTGAAGTAAAGGAACAATGAACGTAAGGATGCGCTCCTTAATCGTGGTATTACGAATAATTTCTTCAAAAAATTCATTCATAGTACAAAATACGGATGAAAAATTATGGTTACAATTACAAATACATTGACATTTATTTCATTCAAATAAAAATAATAATAATTACTTTTACTTTTAAATAAAAGTAAACAAATATGGAAGAAAAATTTAGATAACAAATATGTTCCTCAACCATAACCTTCATTTTGCAATGTTACTTTAAACAGTACTCTAATAAAGTTAAAGTTGTCTATGCTGATAAATAATATATTAGCAAATTTTTTTTCGTTTATTTTACAATGAAAATGAAAAGTACAAAATTAATTTTTCTCATTATAGGATTTTCCACTCCCACGTCCGAAATTTCTAGGCGAAGTTTGGACCTAATAGCTGGTAAGATCATTTAATATAAAAGTTGATATTAAACATTTTAACACTTTAACTCATTAACCCTGCTTAAACCCGCAGTTAAATTAACCCAATTCTCTGCATGATTCCTTTTTACTCGCCATTACTTTGGCGGAAGTTTTTTACTTAGATGAAGTTTTGATAAATAACTCTTCTCTTGTATAGTTATGGGGGAGAGAAATTTTTGTTGAAAATTGCAACTCTTGTATTTTAAATTTCTAAGATGACTATAGGGGGATAGTGCCTTTTTTTAAACGCTTAGAAATTATCATTATTGAATTTTTCGCAATAAATTTTCAAATTTGCAATAAATTTAGAAGTTAGTTCTGAGTTTCGCAGACCTGCTTTTTTTACTGTAAGTTTTCCCACAGTAAGAAAAAGAAAAGAAAAAAAAAGGAAAAATTAAGAGCATAATACTGCATCAACTATCTAACTTTACTCATTCAAGTTGGCTAAAACATTTAGTAGAAGTCGTTTTTACTGATGACGTGAAAGATGTTAAAATATTATATGAACGTAAAACATTAACCATACACTAAAAAGTTCTTTATATACTTAATGATGCATTTATTGTTCAAATGTGCAAAAAGTCTCTATCACTGAGTATCCAATTCTCCAAAAAGAAAAAAAGAAAAAAAGGGGAGGGGGCAGAAGATTCCACTGATTTGACTGATTTAAAGAGAAATGTCTCAGGATTAACATTTTTAACAGTTTAATAATTTATCAATTGTGATTAATGTGCATGTGTTATTTATTTATTTATTTATTTATTTTTTATTTTTATTTTTTATTTATCTCTTTATTTATTTAGTTATTTTTATTTTTTATTTATCTGCTTTTTTTAATTTTATTTATTTATTTATTTGTTTTTATTTATTTTTTTTTTTAATCTTCGGTTTATAGTTAAAGAAAACAATCATTTGCTTTTTACTTAAAATTAAAGCTTTTACACATTTTTTTTTGGAACTATGTGTGAAATTAAAATTTGTAAAATTTAAGAATAATTTTTTTATCCCTATTTTTTTATTCATGAAATACCACGGCGTTTAATAGTTTGTTGAGTTTAATGTAAATGCTAGAAAGTCAAGTGCAACAGCTGGGGCTTAAATATGATGATTCGATTATTCATCCAAGCAGAAGTTACTGTATCACGTGACATTTTTTTTTTTTTTTTTTAATGTGAAGTCTTGCCAGTCTGATCCACCTATGACGATAAGTGCAGTAAAGCAAACGACTATAAGGGATACTTTAATGATAAAAACGCTCCTTCTTAGACATTTTTTGGCACAATGAGTTGGATCAGTTTAATAATTATCCAGCATTCTGAATTTTTTTTTTTTTTTTTTTTTTTTTTGACAGATAGCTTTATAGCGCCTATAGTTGATTAATAACATGCAAAATCTATGCAAGAAAACTGTACAACACTTGAATGTTTCGAAATATTTCTTATATCAGAACAATCATAGCCATATTTAAAGAATAAGGCCAAAAAAGGCATAAAATGTTACATTCGTAGACGCAAATTGCAATGTCATTCGTTGTGTTTTTATGTACAGTTGCATTCATTATTTTCACTATAGCTATAAGCAGCATAACATTTCTGTTGTGCGGCCCATCATATTTTAACGATAAAATGGTGAGTAAATTTTTAGTTCTTTTAAAATAACTCATAACATTTTATTAATTGAAATGAGAGAAAAAGTAAGCATTGATTAAACCTAAGACACCTGATGAGTGTGGCATCATGGTTCCAAAAATAAGCTTTTAGAGGGCTTGAAACATAGTATCATCATCGTGTACACAGTCTTCGATATTTGTTTGAAAAGATTGAATCTACGCATCACGTCTGCGCACATGTACGCAGCTATGTACATGACATAGAAGTAAGTGCGAGTCACATTTATAAGAAAATTAGGCCATCAGAGGAGTAAAAGAAAATTGCTTAAACCTAGAAAATTTAATTGGTAGATAATTTTGGGGATTACAAATATTTCTTTCGATGTTCCAGTCATTTTGCATTGTTTGTTGTAAACTTAAAATAATCCTTCATTTGACGTATTTTCTCACTTTTACAGAGTTTGAGTCGTTGATTTTGTTAGTCTCTGCCAGCATTTTACTCATATTACCTTCGATAACTGGTATTATTTAACGAAATGGGGATATTCTGTAGTAACTGCGAACAATCTTAACTCCAACAAGAAGAAACAATTACAACAGTGACAAGACTAAAAAATCCGGAATGCTCATTTCTGCTTTTATGACTGTCTGCATGCACATTTCTTCTCTCCTTTCTTCTTTATTTCTAACCTATTCATCCTCCCATCCCTATTAAAGGTTCTTTTTCCTCTATGTTGTCTCTTTTTTCTCCTTTGGATCCGAATTTAGAGATTATTTTGCTTTTAGGGGAATTTTCGAGGGAAAAACTCGCGACAGATATTATTGCAACCGAAAATTTGGTGCACGACATCCCTTCTAGAGAAAATTACTGGTCGGAGTATATGAGAGACAATCTAGTTGCTGAGAGAGGTAAGAACTATTATGCTCAATCTCCCGCCAGTAGCTCTTTAGTCTCCATTTTTGATAGTAGTGGCTTTTGTTTCTCTAATATTGTTCGTTTTGCTACTTCTCTTCTACGGAACAATCATGTACAATCTCCCCGCCAGTAGCTCTTTATTCTCCATTTTTTGATAGTAGTGGCTTTTGTTTCTTTAATATTGTTCTTTTTGCTACTTATCTTCTACAGAACAACTATATAAAATCTCCCGCCAGTAACTCTTTAGTTTCCATGTTTTGCTAGTAGCGACTAGATGTTTCACATTTGATGTGCCAACAGTGTGCTTCGGTTTACTACTTATCTTTGACGGAATTACAATCTCTAGCCAGTTGTTCTTGGCCTCCAGTATTTGCTTGTAGTAGCTGGATATTTCACATTTGTTGCTTTAACATTGTTGTTTTGTTGCGTATCTTCTACAAAATATTTATGTGCTATTTCACACCAGTAGTCTAATAAGGACTTAATTTATCGAAAAAGAAGTAAGGAAGTTCTATAACCTTTAGAGCTTTTTATGACAGCCTCGTATATGATGCGTAAAAAATCGCATAAAACTAGTACAGGAGCTCAGCTTCTGTAAACTCCCATGCAAATTCGGCTCTGGCAGTAGCTCTTCAGTCTCTACTTTTGCTAGTATTAACTAATATTTTACATTTGTTTGCTCTTATATTGTTCATCTTTTTACTACGAATCTTCTACGGAACAGTTATGTACAATCTCCACCTAGTTCCTCTTTAGTAGTGGTTAAGCATTTCTCATTTGTTGCTCCAAATATTGGTCTTCTCTTTCGCTATATATTGAATAGAACATACTGCCACAATTCTGTTTACAGACTATTTTATGCTCTATGCACTGCGCCTTATATCTTTGCTTAATATGCTTGCATATTCATCTTCTTTTTATACATTCAGAGGTTTATAGAATTAACACAGAGAGAAAAATCCATGATCATAAGTACTTGTACGAAAGCATATACTAGATCACTAACTCCAGATGTACTCCTGTGTTTTCTGATTTTTAAGAGAAGAAAAACTGCAAAAATTTTGAAGAACGGCTTATTAATATTTCTCTCATAAAAAATTTTACAACTCGAAGATTTCAATAGGCATTTCACCGAGTCTATGCTAGCTTTATTTGTCTCTTTTTCACTCCCTCCCTCTTTCTCTTTCTATTTTAGTTCTTTCTACTTTGCTTTTTGTTTGAGACACTTTAACTCTGTGATATCGTTTGCCAACTCAGTCATAGGTATAGAAGTCAAAAATAAAGAATCCCAACTTTGTTTTGAAATTGATTTCTATTCTGTTCACCAGTTGATTGATAATCCAGCAAAGCAAGGAAATCGATTCATTTAGTAGTTTGTGATGTTTTTTAGACAGTTTACGAAAAACAAAAGCAACATGTTTAGCTTGTATGGATTTCTGAAAAAAAGTTCAAAGTTGGAATTCCTTTGGCATTAAAAGTAAAAGTTACTTCTAGTTGAGTAACTTAAACTATAAAGTGCTAACGCATTTCAAAACTATACCAAATTTTGAACGTGGAAAAAAGGGTACAGTGATTAAAGCTAATCAAAATAGGTTAATGATCCTTTAGCTTGCATGATTAGGAAGAAATCGGGAGGAATGAGACAGCTGCCTTTATGTACCGAAATAAAATGTGAAAAATAATATTCATATTGTTCAATAGATACTAAAACAAGAGTCTAAAGCACCTATTTTGTTTCTCCGCAAAACTTAAACCGTAGAACAGATAAGCAAACGAAAGAAATTTCAAACCATGCATGAAATTAAATTGACATGTTTTCTAAACGTGTTATACATGTTTTCTTAACTTGTGAGCTATTTTTCAATCGCATCGTTTTATGCAATCATGCATGCAATTCTTAGAAGAAAGAAATCAGCCAAAATCTTCTCGATAGTAGTCGGCGGACCTCTTTTCTCTTTTGAATAGTTTGTTATTCAAGAAATAACGTTTCTATTTATGATGTATGTACTTGATAATTTTCATAAACGCAAAAAGATAGTTTGAATCAGTTATGTTAAATATTCTAGATCTTTATTCAATTTTAAAGCGAGCAATAAGAAAACTTTTTTCGCTCAAGAAATCATACGTATATGTATGGTTTAAATATTTATGTTTGACACGAAACGCAAGAGCTGTCACATTTGGGACAGAATGCCTGATTTTCTGTGGAGTGGCCCAATATTTGTTTTGTGAGGATTTTTCTTTTTTTTCCCCAAAGTAACATTAAAAAATAATTAGTTCGAAAACAGGGTTTATGTTTTAAATTTTCAACAGCAGATTCGATGGATATATTATTAGGAGTATAAATTCCAAAGCTAATGTCTATAATAGTGTTCCACACGTAATAGACACACACACTTCATCAATTAAAAAAAAAGATGGAAAAAGAAAATAGAAAAAACTAACGATATTTCCATAATAAGTCACACCAAGCAAGTTCTTTCACTTGATCAGCAATCTTTTATCTTCCAACACTAATTAATTTGTATATATACTTAACATTATAAACACAATTTAGTCTAAATTGTCCCGAACGTATCCAAAGGAATCACCCTAAATTCATTTTTGTGCCCCCTCCCAAAAGCGCGGATCCACAGAGGGATTCATGGGTGTCATGACCCCTCCCCTTAAGTGACCAAATATAGCATAAAACTCCATTTTTTAGGTCTAATATTACGAAAAAAATTGCCTAACACCCCCATTTTTCTCAAAAATTGCCCTTTCCCAAAATGACCCCCTCCCTTAACCACAAGCTGTATCGCCCCCCCCCCTCCGAATGATGTCACCCGGTGCACCCCCTCCTCCTAGTGATGCTGTACACACAATTAACAACAAAAAAAAAAAAAGCTAACTGGAGGTACATATTTGTTTCTTTAGCAATGGCACTTCTTTTGCGATCTTATGGTTTCGCGCAGTCACGCATTAAATTCCCCGAAACAAGATCCCGTCAAAAATCGCATCAACTCCAGTCAGTGAACCTTTTTGGTTAAATTGTAAAGTCCATTTTTCTCTGGGAAACATTGTTCATCCACACAATGCCCGTCTCCCATGTTTTATGTTATGATTGTTTGCGACTTCTCCAAATGCTCTCGTTTGGCGGCCATTCTCTTTCAGTTTGGCGGCGCCTTTAAAGTGAAGGCATATGTTACCTCATAAATGATGTTTTCGTAAAGCGTAATTCCGTTTCTGCAAATCACACTTTTCGCTTTATTTGAGGTTTGTCGTCGCCTCTCCGTAATTTTGTTTAGATAATACCTGAGAACGAAAAAACAAATTCCATCTGACTTGTTCCATTCACTCAGCAAAACACTCGCTTCACGCGAGTTATATCATATTGGCGGGAAGATAAACTGGTGTAAATTAAAACCTTGATCTTCTCAACTCCTTTCGCTATTTAGTATTTGTACTCGGAGTTTATGAGCAATGTTTACGAAGTGTTTACTTCGATAGTGTGAAATGGCGCATAGTCTTGAACTCATTTGAAAGTTATTTACATTATTCCGTCCAAAACTGAAGATCATTAAATTTAAAGGAGATGAAAAATTTGGCGATCGCAAGTTTTGTTCGGCAATTTTGAAAAATAATATAATAGAGTAAAAGAGTTTGCCGCCCAAACAATTGAATTTGCTTCAGCCTCACACGCGCAAACAATTGCCTTTTAATTTTTCTCAATTGGTCGCAAACTTTTATCCTTTAAAAAGTATTTGATGTAAAAATGGAAATTTTCACAGAAATATGAGAGTCGCCAAAATTGAAATTCTTTCAAAACGCGTTTGCTGTGAATGTTACTTCTGCTTAGAAAAAATATTTTAAAAATCGTTTTTGAACACCTTTTTGCTGAGAAAAAAAACTTTTAAATATTGAACATGAAATCAAAATGCTAAAAATCAATAAATTTACAACAAGTCTTCTATAAAAAAAAGTTATTTTTTATATATAAGTTCAATGTTATGCTGACTATTCATACTTCGTTAACAAACACCACATGAAGATATTTGTTAATTAAAAAAAAATAAAGCAATGGAACAAATTGAAATATATTCAGATGATTTTTAGAGGTACAGTGATTTTGTATTGATTTTGAGTTAAACATTTACAAAAAAAAAATTTAAATGGAAAGACATTTGAATTTAAAATGACGTAGAAAATTGAATCATTCATCTCTTTACAAACTGTACAAACATAAAAGTGTTTTAAATTTTACAATATGCTTTTTAACGCAAAAAAGAATTTGAAAGCGGGACTTTTAAATTTATGTGTTCCCGATATAAACGATAACATCGTTAGTGTAAAAACAAGTTTTTTACTCTATGTAGTATTTATGACTCTTCTCAGAAATATCTTGTAAAATTCACCTTTCTTGATAATTATACAGTTTTATTTTTATTTTTATTCATGGTGTTATTTATTTATTTATATTTATCTATTTATTTATTTTTGTGTCGTTTAAATCGAAAATTTATTTTTTGGAAGGTATAATTTTCAAAATAAGTTTGCTTATCTCTGAATTTCTCTGTTTGAAAACATCCACTAGAAATTCAGTTAAACTGATTTTTTTGCGAAGTAAAAATAGCTTAACTGGATAATTTTGACGTAAATATCGTAACACATTTTTATTTCTTGGTCATTTTCCGTCTTTTAACGTGTCAATAACAATAATCTTTTTCTCTTAAATCATTTACTGAACAAAAATTCCGTTAGCTACCTAAAACGTTAATTGAAAGGGTATTTTGCTAAAAGCAGAGCCTGATAGTAATTTGAATTATTGCTAGACACAACCGGGAAGCTATGTTATGTGGAATTTTACCAACTCGTTGAAAGAGATAGATTATTTGTCACAGCAACTCCGAACTAAAGTAATGCTTGATAAAATGCTCGTATTTATCATGCCAAGATCGTCATATTGAGACAAAGACAAAAGGGAAAAAAAGCAGAAAAAAAAACTTCTTAAAGTTGGGGAGAGCATTGTTAAGAGGGATTAAAAACAGCTTCAGATTAATCAATTGCAGTCACAGTTACATTGATACATTGTGCTGAAATGCCGTGTTTTTATATTCTTTGTAACACCTCAGCAATACAAAAAAAAAAAAAATCGAAGAAAAAAGTGAAAGAGAAAGAGGAAGGTGAAAAGGCAAAAGAAATAAAATAAAATCATCTTTTCACTTGTTAAGTACTGTGAGGGACTTATTTAAAACGTATTCAGTGTGACAGAAACTGGAAGGAAATTAATTGTGTGCAAAATTCCGCAACTACGTTTATATTATTATGAAAATTTCATCAACCTGTTGATTATAGAAAAAATGCGTTATTGATAAACTACGCAGAAATTCGTTTGAAAATGTAGGATCATGATAAAAAATATTAAAGCTTTTTTTGATTTGAGGTTTTTGATAAAAAAATGATAATAAAAATTTCGATAGTAAAAATGAATTTGTTTCTAAGGGAAGGAACACTGTACACAAAATTTTATCTTACACAAATAAAGAAAATAAAAATATTTCAAAAGAAAAACAGAAATTTATGCATAATTTTGTTCCGTAGGAAGGGGTAAAGTGTCTTTTTTTTTTTTTTTGTAGGGGTAGGATACGTGCCTCACCCAAAATGATAAAAAGTAATTTAATTGTACCATTAACTTTTGAAAAACTTTTTTTTCCGAATCATAAGTAAAGCAATTTACATTATTTCTTTAAAACACACTGACAAAGGGTATTTGAATAAAATCACTTTGATTTGCTATGGGAGTGATATAACAGTCGCCGATCAGTGTAAAGATGTATATAAAAATCAGGAGTTTCAAATTCAAGGGTATACAATATCTCTATTTTGTTCATTAATTCTTTAATAAGAAAAATTGATTTTCCCGATTGATTTAATATCTAGTGCTTTAATATATATATATATATATATATATATAAATATATTATATATATATATATATATATATATATATATATATATATATATATATATATATATATATATATATATATATATATATATATATATATATATATATATATATATAATTATGACTATTTCTCTGTGTAATATTGTGCATTATTATACCATTTTGGTGAAATTATGTTAGGTTTAGCAGTTGATTGGCTGAAATTGAAAAAAAATATTTTACGACCAGTTTCGAAGTAAATTGGTATATAATCTTTCTTCGCTTTAAAGTAGATTCATTGGCGCTAAAGTCTCTTAAAAAATATTTTAAATGAACCTCGTAAGATTTTTTTATATTTTTTAATAAAAAATTAAATAGGGGTGGCACTTTTTACTTTTCGATGCCCCTCCCAAAAACTATTTCTGTATCCGCCCCTGTACGGGTATAGAAAATCCCAAGAAAACCACACGGAAAATGATCTTTAAATAAAGATATAGAATATCACTACATACCTTGCCCATTTAAGGCCATGGGGATTTGCTTTTCTCACAAATTATCTAGACTAAAAAATCAAAACATTCTTCTTTCAGCAAGGATGAGTTAGACTACACAAGTAATTACTTATTTCATTCCACACTTTCACTAGATCTGTTGACTGACTAGATCAGTGGCTATTTTAAAGACACAGCCCCTTGTCCACATGAAGGTAAAGAAAATATTCCACCGGAAAAGAAAATACACCATTTTCAAAGAATCTTCTCTTTCCAAGGGTTCAACTCCCACGCCCAGAAAACAAGGATGTATTGGGTAGCTGGAAATTATTTGATGACTTATGTTCTATCCTTTCACGCCTGAAGTTATTTCTGTCTCGACTAGGGTTCGAATCATTAGATGTTTTTCTATTACTTTTAAAGGAATTTCTTCATATAAATTGTTTGAAATTGTTGGAAAAGGTTGGCCTGAATTCTTAATGCTTTAAGCAAAATCAGCAGCTGAAAAATTAATAATTATTTTTTTCCCTTTTCCTTACTGGCTCTTAAAAGTAAAAAAAAGAGAGAGAGAGAGAGAGAGAACAAACTTAACATTCTCGCTGAATATGTTGAATCCTGCGTAAAATTACATCCAAAAGTACATAAATTGGTTCAATAAATAAAAATACATAAAAGTATCAAGAACGCTTGCTTTTAAAAATGAGAAATTTGTGCTTATGAGTAGTTTTCGTCTGGCCGCCATATTTAATTTTAGCAAAATTGTCTAAATTCAAAAAAAAAAAACTTTTATTGGAAGCATCTTCGCATTCACACCCCAATTCCACGCTTCGCTTTTATGGAATCGAACTATTTTTTTTCTGTTCTTACTCAATAAAAAAGATTCTTTGAAAGTCAAAATAGTATTCATGACTTGCAATTCCTTTTGAAATTGGCGCTCGAAAAGATTAGAAGAACGGAAGCTAGATTCGTCTCTTGATTGTGAAGGCCTTTATATGACAGCGACATATTTAAAGCCCTTTTCGCTTTCTTTCTCTCTCTCTCTCTCTTTAAGGGCCTCCCCATCCCTCCCTTTCGATAACTTCCGAACGAATTCTAATCAGCAAATGGTGAGCATGAAAATTATATATCATTACCAACAACGTGAATTTAGATCAATCGCTGATTTCCTTGGTTTTGAATTAATTACTTTTCTCCCGTACGCTTCAGTTCATTTCTCTTCAACACAATAGCACCTTTTAAAAACACATAAATTGTAAATGAGCATAGAAACAAAACTGGATAATATCAAAATTCATACCTTGACGAAAATAAGGCATGTTTTTATCGAAAGACAACAAAAATAACCTGATCATTCACCAAGTTAAACAACGAGTTTCTACTTATAATTCAAATCATGCTCCGAAATCAAATACTCATGAGATCCCATCCCATTTCTTATAATTCCTTTTAGATTTCTTAAGAATAACAAGCTTATAAAAAGAGCAAAACAAAGACGACGGTGTAATGAATGTTTTTCATCCATGCAAATGATTAAACAGTAAAATAAATCCTCCCATTCTGTTTTTTGACAAAGAAATCACGCATCGCAAAGGTCCTATAGGTTGCTGATTTTTTAAAAACTCAGACATAGAATGAAAAAGGACTGGAGAGACTATTATCACTCTTTAAAGTAGAAAACAAAACAATTGAGCACGTTTCTTGAGACAAATTTGCATATTAAATCTGGATTCCGGAAATAACTGGTGGATTTAATGACAGAGGCAAGAGGGATCTGTCCGATTTCTGCATGTCAGAATGACGCATCACATATATCTGAAAGAGAATCCAACCGCAAATTTGGAAATAAACAAAGTGATTTAACCGTGATGCTTTCTGATCAAATGTTTTGTTCAAGAAATTGGAAGGACAGAATTCAACGGAACAGAAATTGCATACAAAGATTTTCATAAATTGCGTAGAAGAGTTGCTCTTCCATCATTCGATATAATTTTAAAGTCAGATTTGTCGATAATTCAGTTCAATTAGAGAAAAAGCGTGGTTTACGATTATGCTCAACGTTTTACTCAGGGCGGTATGATAGATACACCCTAAGTTGAAGCTGAAACGCTCTTTGGAATGTCATTTCAGGTTTAGTTTCTTTGCTTAGATTTGAAAGAAAATCCAACCGCAAATCTGAAAACAAAGTGATTTAACCGTGAAGCTATCTGACCAATTGTTTTGTTTAAGAAACCGGGAAGATGGGAGTCAACGGAACTGAAATTGGACGCCAAGAGTTGCGTAAAAGATATGCTTTTCCATCATTTGATATCCTTCATAAGTCAGATTTGTCAATAATTTAGTTCAATTAAAACAAAAATGGGCTTTACGGTTCTACTAAGCGTTTTACTCAGAGAGTCATCATAGATGTTTCGCTTTAAGTTTAAATGCTCTTTTAAATCTCATTTTAGGTTGAATTTCGAATTGTTTAGCACCCACATTTAATAATACTCACTTTTTGTGATGCATAAAAGCCCAACCTATTAAACAGATTCCATTCGTAAATTGCTCATCTGTATAGCTAAATATTTAGTTTTACTAGAGTACAATGCAAAATCCATTAGCTGTCGTGGGTGTAGGAAAAAAGTTGGGGGAAAATATGCACCTGGGAAATTGGCATCCTTGCTAAGGTTTGAAGTGGAGCAATGTTCCCTAGAGGAAAATTTAAGCTGTTATTTTTTTTTATTTATTTATTTTTTATTTTATTTTTTTTTTTTTTTTTTTTTGCTTGTTTCTAACTCATTCACAATTGTTCATATAAATTATTGCTCGTTCTTTTTCATTTAGTTAATATTATTACTAATGCATATGCATGAGCATGTATTTATGTATTTATCAGAAGTAAATTCGTAATTTTTCCAATATAGAAAAGCCAGCGAGTAATAGTAGAGACCAAGCAGAGGCCTAACCAGGAGTTGTTACGTATGAACCCCTCCCCCCTCCCCAGACCCCTTGATTTCAAGCCATATTGTCAATTGTAATGTTTTAATATGTATGGCTGAAACATTAATTAATGTTTTAATTTTCTCCTCCTTAAAGAGAAAATTCTAAGACTTCCGCTTATGTACGTTATGAGGACGAAGCTGTAAGTATAGGGGTTGAAAACTGATTTATTTATTTTTTAGTGAAATCATTTTAGTATTCCGTTTTTATTAGAGAATTCCATAAGAATTTTTGAAAGGGTGATGTGTATATAAAGAAGCAATATTTTTTTTTAAAGCTTAGTGCAAAAGGGAAAAACAATAAAAATTAAAGTAAAACCGCTTTTATTCAAAAGGAAAATACTTTTACTTAGAAGCAATTACGGAACGGCGTTCCATCACGTTCCAGCTCCAATGCACTCCTGGTATTTATGCGAGTACAATGTATTATCTTCATCAATAACTATTACTTTCAGTATGTAGCTATAACCCAAAGGTAACAAATGGATTGTATTGCTTAACTTGTAATCTAGCTTAAAATTTTAGGCTTCACTGGTTCGAAATCAAAAGCATCCCCAAACGCATCATTTCAGAGAATTGTTTTCGAAGATTCCTCAGATTTGCGAGAAAGAATATTTCACGCTTCATACCTTTCACTTCCCTACTCACCACCAAATATTTCTCTCTTAAACTAAAATGCCTCACTCCAGTAATTTATTGTACAAATCGAATAGTCACATTTGTTTTGACATCAACGGCATAATTTTTGTTGAGATAAATTTGCAATAATTCAGAAGTCATATTTTTTCTCTCCGTAAATTATAAGATGGATGAACAGAACTATTTCTAGATTTATATGTTATCACTTCACCATTTTTAATGGGTTTAATGAAATGGAATGATAAATAAATAAATAAATTCTTTGAAAAAATGAAACATTGAACATCAATGTAGAAAGAGCATATACACACACACACACAAGATAATAATACTGTCAGCCCCGCCTAATCGAGTATCGGATAAACGAATACCCTGCTTATATGAATAAGCATCTCGAAACCGAATTCTTCCCCATGCCAATGACGCAATGTTGAAGATCCCAGCTTGAACAATACCCAGCTTGATTGAATAATATTTCTTGGAACCGACAGTATTCGTTTAAGCCGGGCCAACAATAACAGGAACATGAATTTCACACACTCCAGGGCCCCCCGTACCTACCACAACTCGTGGTTTAACCGGGATAGGGCCCTGAAGAGAACTCTGCTATTTTTGAACCAGAATCAAGGGTCGAGCAAACCCCCAGAGGTATCGTTTCACTTGGAGGACTTTGTGACTACGACATTTTTAACGTCCCCCAGCCACCATTAATCAAGACGGTGGATCTTTGATCGGCTGGGATCGAACCCGGGTCCCTCCGGTCACGAGTCCGACGCCTTACCGATCGGGCCACCACGGCCCTAGGAACATGAATTTCGCTGGTACAAAGAGCCTCCCCTGTCTACCCCCTTCAATGCAATATTTTGGGAAGGTTTTACTTATATTCTTAAAGTGGACTGAGCAGCAATTTTTTTATAGATTGGTAAAACCGTTAGATTGTTATACTATTATTATAGTAATTACTATTATACAATTAATTCATTTTTGACCTGAGAAACTGTATGGGAAACGGTCATCGATATGCTCGTAATATACCCACATTAAAGCATTTTATTTTTCTACAAACTTGATGAACTTTCTAGCGCAGGTATATGAAAGTTGACAGAGCACGAAATTCAATCAATAAAATTCCACAATCAAAGTTTATAACCATATGTTATGCACAATATTTTATTTAAGGTAACACCACTGCAAACTCTGAGAATACTTGCATCTTCAGTGATTGCAGATGAATTCCTTCAGTTGCATCTCCATTGTTTTTTTAGAATTTCTAGTTGTTTTAACTTCAAAACAATTCAATTAAACTTGAACATCGCTTCCTGGTTACTTAAACTTTTCGAGTGAAATTACGCTATAACTACGGCGGAAATATTTTTCTCATCATCATCATCTGTTTTATTTCCGCACTGTTTACATTGTCTTCTTTCAACGATATACCAGTAAACAAATTAGCCCGCGTGAGATTGGAGAAGAGCAGCACAAATTGGCATTCGTTAAACATCAATTTTTATTTCGCCTGCCTCCATCAAAAGCGATTCTTTTTATAGTTCTATTACGAGCATTGTTAATGAAATATTATCAAATATATGCTGCGGCATTCGGACTGATTCACAAAGTACCTTTCACATAATGAATAAATACGTATTTGTGTACTTAAAGGATAACGATATCGCCATTGTTTCCAAGTGCTAATTTGTTTACAAAAATAGTTCGTGTGATGTGTGTGTGTTCTTCAAGTTTAGGATAAAAGTCATTGTTCTGCCAGAACAGTAAATGTAGCAAATCCAAGTCTGGCTGATATCATTAGATGAACATAAAAAGCGGCCATTAATAACCCTGAATTAAAAGTTTTACCGCCGTTCTTATAACTTCGCTCGTAGTAAGCGCTCGGACGATTGTTAGATAATAACGTGGCTGCCCTTTAGTACTGTGGCGTGCGCACTTAATTCGTATACAGTTATTAAATATAAAAAGAGCCAGAAACGCCGGATGTGGTACAAAACGTCTGTCCCTCTAGGTATCTCATAAATTTGGGCCGAAGCATTGTTTTCTTCCGAGAATGAATCACGGGACAGAGCAGGGGGTGTGCGCTTCCCGCCATTTTCGTGCAAACGATAAGAATATGACAATTGGTTGCGTTTTCAATAGCCATATGGATAACTCAAACAAAGGGACCGTATGCCTTAACACCGAACATATTTCTAAGTCCAGAAAACAAAATAACACTACAAGTGTTACAAGGCTTTTATTGTAATTGCTATGTTATAAAGTCCCTCATAGAATCCGTTAGTATCGATGGAAGAAGAATTTAGTCAAACGCAAGAACTTTAATTGCGGAAATCATAATTTTTTAGTATACGTTTGGTGGATGGCGTTGCATGTCTAATTTATCTGCAGTTAGCTTTAATTTGCAAGCAGGTTTTTTAGCACATCTGGATTCATTGGTGCGAACTTTTTTTACTTGAAACAATTGGTGCTAAATCTAAAATAAATGAATTATTCAACGTTGGAATAATATATTCAAACAAAGAAAAGTGTTTGTATATTTCATATCGAAACAGTTGTCCCATTGTAAAAATTGTACTTGTTATGCATTCACAATTCTATTCTGAGTGAACGAGTCTTAGTCCCTTGAATTTGAATGCTTAAATACAAGAGGTGGAATAATTCATTCCAAAAAAATATTTATTTTTAATTGCTAATACTCTCACGAAAAAGGGGGCTACGACATTGCTTTGAAAGTGCGCCACTTTTACTGAAAAATATGAATAAATCCATTACAAAATTAAAAAAATAATTTTGAATGAAAAAGAAGCACTTAAATTTTCTATATCAAAATGTCGTTTAAAAGTAACTTACCTGAAATGTATTTGCAGAGCACAAAGAATTATTTTAATACCATAACCATCATAAAGAATAGCACGCAATTACTTTTTTTCCCTTGAAAAGTTATCCCTCTCATTCTCACGTCAACAGTCACCGTCAACCTATTACTAACGACATCTCTGAGAATATTATTGATATCTCCATAGCATAAAATCTGATCACTACACAAATTTCGGGTTTGAAGTCAAAATGTTTCCCATGTCCAAATTGGTGACATCAAAGACAACAAGCAGCAATGACAACATCAAACTCGCGGTTTGAAGAATCATCAGTTTTTCAAACTGGAGCAATATCTGGCAGTTTTTTAATTGTTGTCATCTTCTGAGGAAAAAATAACCTGACGCGTCTCTTTCAAAAACATATGTGCCATTCCACGAAAAAGTCTCCAACTTGTCCAGTACGTGACTCTCACGTACTTCACTAAAACATAATGATTTAAAAGGGCCGTGAACAAAATTTTGTTGGTTATAAAATCACAAATCGGTGTGGGATTTCTTAGTCAGAAAACTTTGTCAATTATCTTTAAAATTTAATACTTTTAATGAAATATTATGAGCGTCACGCGCGAGACAAAATGGTGGCTTTTTTGTGGAATGGCCCATATGCACAATTGCACAGAAAATGCAATTTTTTATATTTGAAAGGAAATTTGAAGTATCCCATCTTGTTCCAGATCTTGCTTTTGCCCATACAGATACAGCCCCTCCTATTCAAAATATTACCGCTCTGCCAAATCGTAAAAGCCTTCCGCACGACACCAACCCCAACATCTTAATTGTAAGCATTAACAGTTATTTATTCCTTGAACCTGTTACTGTCCAGGTGCTTCGGAAAGAACAATAGGACGGAATAGCGTCTTATTTTAAGGAGCCATTGTCGTCGCGAGACCAAAGTTTCTTCTTGTTTTGCCACATTTCTGCTGTGACTTTTATGAAAGCCTGATCGAGGCAAATGTAGCTTTTTCTTTGTGCTAAGTTGAAACAGAGTATTCATGGGCGCTTTTCTGTTTTCTTTGCGGTTCTCTTTTAGAGATTAAGTTGATTTGCGGTGCAGGATTACGGCTGCGGATATTAGATTGCATAAACATGAGGAAAAGCCCATTAAAAGTAAATACTTCGTGGCTTCAGGTTACAAAAGTCGGATAGGTGCATCGTGGAATTGACAGTGATTGCTTTTTAATTCGAATTTCTTCCGGCTACTAAATATATATATATATATATATATATATATATATATATATATATATGTGTGTGTGTATAAAAGACAAGTTTATTTTTTTTTTTTTTTATGTTTTTATTCCTTCCGACTCGGGCGTTATAATAACGTAAGGCGGAGGATTATTTTCTGCTTAATTCTAAACTTAATGAAGGTTTAAAACTTTAAGATATGAGTTTACAATTAAAACCTTCAACATGAGCTTTAATCAAAGCATTTTTATCCTCTCATGAAAAAACTGAAATTCTCTGAAGAAATACCAATTTTTTTCTCCTGTTTTTAAACAGTGAATACATTTTCAAATTGAAAGCATTATCATAAAAGACTGTAAGGTTCTGTCACTTTCTCCATTTCACTCGAACAACCCCTCGGTGATTGCTGTGTTTATTTCATTTCATGGTAAATATTCCAATAAATAAATTGGAAAAATTTGCGATTTAGTTTTTAACTTAACCCTAGGTGTTAAATTTAATCCATTTAAAATAAAAGAGCAAAAAGCACGAAAAAAATAATATAAATGATAAACTGGAAGTCGAAGGCTTAAGAATTCAGCTTTATTTTTGCGTAATTATTCCATCTCTCCCCCCCCCCCCCACACACACCCCGAACACACAAAAAAAAAGTAGTAGGAGAAGAGTTTATTCTAAGGTTTAGATTCGGTTACAAATATGTGTCTTATACATTGATTTTAAATACAAACGATACAGAAAGAATCTTTCATAATGAAACTAATGCATAGAACTGAAAAGCATGAGAATCATTTCTTATGCGTATTGCTTAATTTGTCTTAATATTCCAAAAACTTGTTGTTCTATTAACCCGACTGCTGTCATCAACAACTGGCGGAACTCCGAGTAGAATTTCTGGTAGTAAACCGCCATTTCAAGAAATGCTAAAACTTTTGTTACACTTCTTGCACCAATGTCAAAAAGTTGTAAACAACAAGCGAAAAAAGGTTGCCAGAGACCTTGAAATTCTAATCATCTTTTTAAAATTCCGCCTCAGTACGTGATTCTTATTTCACAATTACCGTCCCAGACGCATCTCATTTTATTCGTACTAGTTAGAGCCCTAACGAAAGAATATTACATGCTGCAGATATCGAGCAATCACGACCCGGAATGCAAAGAAAGATGGAATGCCATCTCTCGGCAATTATTTATTCCCTCTTCGTCCTTCTGAGCAAAAAAATTATTCCGAAAAATTACACCGTTGCTTCAAATTTCCAACTTTGACTCCCCTTTCGGAACATATTCAAATTTTAGCGAAAAAATACTCGGGGGGAAAATTCCTCGAAAATTGCTTTTGCTTGCATCAAGAAGCCCCAAGCTTCTTTCAGTATCTCCCAGACGGCGAGGGTTTTTCGTTTTTGTGTGTTGGCTGCTTTTCTTTCCGATCCTCACGATGTTCACAAAGGGATGTTGTTTTGTTGTGTTGAACCGTTCATTACCGACAGACTTGCCCGTATCACAAGACATGGAACGGGGTACTGTATTTGCAGACTCGAAGTCGCATCCGCTTCAACAGCGAAATTGGGAGGAGATTTGAATTCGGGGAGATAACGGATGCAGCCTGCTCTTCGGGCTCTTTTCAAGTTTCCCCCATTCATCATGTTTAGAAGTTTTTCAACACTTACCCTTCTTCGAAATGTGATGCAGGGTGAGATAGCCCTTGTCAAGGTTATTGTTGCAATGAGTTGAAACATGGCAGCAGTTAAAATGCATATTCAAATCTTACTAAATTTTCATCGTATTCGACAAAATTGCTTCTTAAAAAATATTTCGAGTATATCTTTTTTCAAATTGACGAAAATTTCGTGAAATTTCAACATGAGTTTCTGACCCAGCGAAGAAAATATCGTCCTAAATAACGACGATTAAAGAATCCTCGAAATTGCTTATAAGAATGCACAAACGAATTGAAGAAAACAAACACATTGAAAAGTATGCATTATATGCATCATCATCAATTTTAAAAGTTATCAAGCCAGGGCTGGATGAAGTTCGTCAGCTTCTTTCTAAAATTACCATTGGTTCATTTCCATTGTCGATAAAATCGGCAATGGTACTTGCCGTGTTACAAATACTTATACTTTAATGTTACAAATACTTTAGTACATTAAATCATCTACGGTTCTCTTCACAGTGCCGTTTCTAATGCGTTTATTGATGGTTTGATGCCACAAGAATATCAGCTAAATATAGCATACCACTCCTGCTATAAAAAAAATGTATTCGGGATGATTTCAAGCTTCAATAGAAGATCAAGACTTCTAAATACTTCTTCAAGAATTCAGTTATTTTAATTCCATATGTCAAGCTGTTCATGTTCTTCAAGGAACACTTAACGATAGTTTAAATAAATTAAAACACTTTATTTACAATATTTACATTTCATCAAGAATGGCTAAATTTGGCATATCAAGAATGCTCAGAACAAAATCGCGATCAAGTATCAAGAGTTCATGTTTCAAGAAGAACAACAAAAATTATAGAATTCCAAAACGATTATAAATTTTTCGTCGGCTTCTTTCAAATGCTGCCAAACCAAAACTTGAAACAAAAGCTTAACTAAAATAAAGAAAAGATATGCAAATAGAACTAAAAATTAAATATTCAACATGCTATGACTTCTTAATAAATTCTCGACCAGGAGTTTTAAATTTTTGTTTCCCCATCTACTTTTTATGAACAGGTTTCGTTTTTTTATCTATATCTATCTTTATAAAAGAGAGTAAAAAGATTTATTATTATTATGATTAATTTTATTTATTTATTTATTTATTTTTGTTCGCTAAATATTTTCTCATTATTTATGGAAAAACTTATACACCAATATATCATACTCAAATTTTTACTGCCTAAACTGTGATACCGAGTAGAACGAAATTAAAAGAGAAAACACTTTTAAAAGAGCGAAAACAGTATCTATAATGATCCATATAACAAAAAAAGAGGGTGGGAGAGGCTTTTTTTTATTTTAGAAGCTTCTAAATTGTTGGCAGTTGACGAAAACACACGTGCAAAATATAAAAAACTCATTTGAAACTCTTTGTAAATTCTGTCATAAATGACGCTAACTCGTAGGGCCATGCTCCACATCAGCGTAAAACGCGGCCGAAACTGAAGGCAGAAACCAATAAAAATCCGGGTACTTTCCATAGGAACACCATTGAATCCATTTTACGCTTCTGCCTAATTTTTCTGTTTTACGTCGATGTGAAGCATGGCCCTTAGATTGCAGAAACTTTTACAATCAATTCTTACTAAGGCAATTCATTGCAGATATACTGGAAAATAATGTAAAAGAACCTCTTTCAACTTTTTAAATTCTCTATGATGCAGCCTAAAGTTACTCAATCTCGACAATCTTCAAAACAATAGTGCCAAATGCTAAAACTCTACAATCTTCAAAAAAAAAAAAAAAAATAGTGCCCTCTACAATCTTCAAAAAATAGTGCCAAATACAAAAACTCTACAATCTTCAAAAAAATAGTGCCAAATGCTAAAACTCTACATTCTTCAAGAAAATGGCAACAACGGTTACAAAGACCCAGCCTCCAGTATAACTCATAAAACCTACTCCTGCCGTGATTACAGGTTGTTAATTCGATTGTAACATTAAAGTGGGGAATCAACTATCGTTATTTAACCAAGGTCTGTCCCATAAATTTATCGTCTGCAATTCAATTCGGAAAACACTTGTCTCTAATCTTGCTTATGAACAATTATTCAATATATTTGAGCAGCAGAGATTACAACTTAATCTCATCTTCGTGTAATAGAGACTTCGTTTAAACGATTTCGAATGGGGCAGGGAGCGTGGAACGCCGCATCACCCCTCAGATGTTCCTGTTCTTGCGCATCAAGGCGTAACCAAAGCGCGTAATTCAGCAACCATGGAAAGTTCTTTTCTTGCTGTATATTCATGGATGTTTTCTAATAAGTTATACGTTGGATTTCTTCTGTATAAATTTACAGGAAATGTAATAAAACACAATGGAATTTTTTTATACATATGTTTGGCTCGGCATTATTTAATAACGAAGACTGCTGAAAAAGTTATGCTTTGAAAACGAGCATCGCTTGTTACTAAGAATTCATGACGGGAAGTAAGGAAATTCCAGTTCCACGAACTTAAGACAAACTCGGTATTAACTTCGTTTGAATGTAACGCAATAAAGATCTAGCCGCACTTCATTAAATTTGTTTGATTTTAATTGTTTGTTAAGAAGTATGTACAATCTGCGACTTTTTTTCCCCTCTTCTTCTTCTTCTCTTTTTTAACCTCCGAAATACTTTTTAAATGATCACAATAGGAAAACAGTATCTAGAAGTCGAAATCAAATAATTTTTATTTTCAGTGAACTCCCGATTGTCCGTGGAATGAAGCGGCACGGTAACCGCGGATAAACGAATGCCGCGGATAATCGAAAAATAGATTTAAAAAAACAATGTTAATGTATACTATATAGCTAGAAAAATGTCAATAACACAACACATCCATTTAAATTATAGCTAAAAATGACAACATTTAATGTAAAAAATATCTTAAAAAGTTAAAAATGACAAATAAAGCATTTTTTTTCTACAGCCCGTAAATTATCACAGTAAAAAAAAGAAAATGAAAGTGTGAAACACCTGCGGATAATCTCCAGTTTACTGTATGTTGTACGGCCCAGGATTGCGTTTCCCACCTTTTTTCAACCCACGCCGTAAAATTGTTAAAATATATTTCACAAACTGGTGGACTTTTACTCAAAAACTTAAACCTTTTTAAGAAAAAAAATCAGCTTGAAGGGGGAAATCCCTGGTATTCATTTGAATTTTGATGTCTTGAATTCAAATGATGTCTTTCGCAATCACGAACCGCGAAAGAATAATTCATTGAACTTCTTGTTCCTACAAATGGGATGGAAGGAAAATTGAGGAGGAATTTGAATCCATTAATTATGACTGGTGATTTTCTAGATTAGCTAATGCGATGCTTATCCATAAAATATGAAATGGTAATTAGGTTGCGGTAATAAAGATGTAATTATTATAGCTATTTTGCACCTGCACTTATTATAGAGATTATATTTACAGCGTATACCGCTATGGTATTTTTATTTCTTATCAATATTAAATGATGGGAATTAATAGTATGGAAGTTTTATATTCAGATGAAGTTTTGCTATTTAAGTTGCTCTGTAAGTTGTTATTCTAGCAAAAAAAAAAAAGTGATTTTATGTTTAAAAAAAAATGTTCGTTCTTAGTGTCGAGTTAAGCCTTGAAAAAAATAAAGAAGAATGCAAACCGCAGGCGATTTGTAACCGTCTAACAAAAGTTAGACCCACTAATTAAATATTAAAAACAGTGAGCTAAACTTACTATAGTCGTCATGGTAATCTGAAAAATCAAGGAAACATCAAGCTCGGTCAAGTGAGCTGAAAAAGCAATTCGTGATTGATTAAAAATATAAAAAAATTAAATAAATAAATAAAATGAAGTAAAATTAATTCAAAACTTGCATATGTTTTAGCTTATCGCGTAAAATAACATTCTTAGTGGTGAGTTATAATTGATCTACGATTATAAACCTCTAACCTAAAACTCAAAAGTCTTGCACAGTCTAAAAAAGTTACTTGAATTATAAAAACATCTTCCAACGTCTGATAGGGTAATCTGAAATCTGAAAATAGCTTCTGAAATTAATTACCTTCTAAAACATTCGGCTCTTCAAAAACATAGCTCAAAGCTGTCTTCTGAACTTATCAGAAGAAATTAAAACGAGAAATTGTACTCTACCGCAAATAATTTAATCAGCTGGTTCAAAGATAAAATGTGTTCCCCCGTCCCCCTTTTCTTGTACAAGTCGTTTGAACAAGAATTATTGAAATATTTCAACATTTTCACATGTTTCACAGCTCATTTTACTTGATTTTATTTTACACTTGAAATAACTCGTTGCACTTACCGGCTATTTTATTTAACTTTTTTTTTACCATCTTTAAGAAGATTCCTTCACCAATTCCTGAAATGACCTAGCACTAGGTGAAGCCTCATCAAGTTCTTTAACGGGGGGAGGAGGGAGGGGGGGTTCTCTAACCCACTTCGTATCATGATGAAGTTACTAACGGAAAGAAAGAAAAACTTTCGTGACCGTAATTAACAAAAGACACAGAGTCAGGGATGGGGATTATTTAACTGAAAAATCCTTGAATACACATTTTTCTTTTCTTCAGTTTGCTTCAACTGTTGTTAGCAAACTCTACGTAACAGAACTTACAGACCGTTTTAGCTGTTCTAACCAAGTGAGCTGACCTAAGAATGAAAAGAATTCTTAGGAATTTTCTTACAAAAGGCGGAAAATTTTCTCGTGTATTGTAGCTTAGCAATGAAAATGTTTATTTTGATCTTGTGTATCAGAAATTCTTCTGAACGTGTTTAATTTATTTTCTGTAAAATCACTTCTTTTTGTGAGGGTTTAATTTTCGGGAGTGCATTGGTCTCAAAAAATATCATCCTAGCGAAAATTTTCTACGTTAAAAATTATAATCAACTTTCGGTTCTGTTCATATAAAATTCGCAAAACTGTCAGCTCATAAAATCAGCAATATCTCTATACTCGCAAATATTAAGACTCCCGAAAATAAATGTTTTTACACTACACACAGACATGTCCCATAATGGTCCTTAAAGGGCTAAAGCGCTTTTCTTATTATTCAGAATTTTGCTGCTAATTGCCTGTCTTATAATAAATTATCTGCTCAATAAAATTTTAAATTCAGTGTTTTATATTTTCGTACTAACTTTCCTCGTTTTATTTTCTAGCTCAAACCTACGCCGCGAGGAGCCTGAGCTGCTGCATTCGACCCACCTCAGTGACCTCCTCCCCGCCCACCAGCTCCTTCTGGATGTCCGGCGGCACGGGGACCACGGGCGCCCCCTTCATGTACCCCCCGCACTACCCCTCGTTCATAATGAACAGCTCCTACTACCCCGGACAACTCCCGGCCCCGTACAGCCTGAGCGTGCGACCCACCAACGGCTCTCACTCGCCGCTGGAGCAGCACCCGATGTCCTACGGCCTGGCGCCTCCACCGCCTGCGGCCGCCAACGCCGCCCCCTACGCCTCGCTGTTCCCCGCCTCCGCCCCCTCCGCTGCCGCCGGGCCTGCCTCGAGCGGGGACAGCCGCGGGTCGGCGGAGTTCCGCGAGGACTCGGACCGGGAGGGGGCGCCCATGGGCTCGGGGATCGAGTGCGTGAGCCCGCCCTCCACGTCCTCCGCACCAGCCCCCACTGTCCACCCCAAGGCGACGAGGGGGAGGAACCACCAGTTCGACTTCAGCAGGCCGAGCACGACGGAAAACCATCTGAGGAGGTAAGTCACCGAAATTATCTATACTTATATTAAAAACTGAATATCTTTCTGTCATTCTTCTTTCTATTGAGCGCCAATGAACCGAAAGTTGAACCAGGTACCGATAGATTCGTAATTTTTCAGGCTTCATTAGTTTCAATGTATATAATTATACAATTTTAATTAAAGAAGATATCAATTAATAAGTAGTCAAATTTAGAGCGATTCGTCTTAAATTATTAAATATGAAACAGTAATAATAATGATAGTGAGAATATTGAGCGAAGAGTAAACTGAATCAAACATGAAATTCATAACTGGGCCACTTGCGTAGTATGTCCTAAAATCTTACGAACATAAAATTATATCAAATAATATAACATCAGAATGAGGTAAAAGTTAGAGGGGCTGGAACGTTATGCATCAACATGCCACAGGAAGCTAATCTAGCTGCCCTGGCAGCTAAAGTTGAAAGGAGAAATAATGGAAGTGGTAGAAAAAAGCTTTAGATCCTTTTTTCTCGTTTCCATCAAAATCAAAAGCTGAGATCCTATTCCTTCCACCACTCCTATTTCCGGAATAGTATAAAAATCAAAGATGAATACATATATTGTACAAACACTTTTATTTATGAAATTGCCGGCCACCTTGTCTAGTGGTCTGACTCGGATGACGTGGTCCCGGGTTCGAATCGCGGCTCGGGCATGGATGTACTTTCTCTCTCTTCCGTCCTTGTGTGAATGTATGTTTGAATGTCGGCCTGCCATATAAACGGGTCTTATAGCATGTGTGCTGAGCTAAATCGGACTTACACCTTAATGGTGCTTGTAAAAACGGAAGCCATACCAATTCTGACGCGAGTCCGAGTAGATGCATCTACTCTGGCTCGGATGGTATCAGAAACAACAAATATTTATGTAATTTTCTTGAATAAAGAAAATCAGCACTTTTACTACCGTTTTCTGAAAAGTTATTAGACAGTTAAGGGGTTAAACTGATGACTTGAACTTGCAAAGTTTGAAAAGTTTCGAAAATCCGTAATCCACGATTCTATGCTTGTTTAGGTTGAGCCTTGAAATAAATTTGCTATGCCTTAGATTATGCCTTAACCTCTTACTTAAAACCCCGAATTCGTAATTCAAATAAACTAGCAGGCACTGCAGTCTATGACTAATGGCTGAGAACAGGTGAAACCAAGACCCCGCCAATTATGCTGGACATGACTTGTCCATTAAGGCATCTGTCTTGTCTACGCAAAATTGAAATGTTTTATATTTGTATCTAATTTCTTAAATCATCACGAAATGACAGATTCAAACTCTAACCTTGCTAATTTGAACTTTTCCATGTCGTCATAAATTTCATCTCTGAATTGTAAATTAAAAAAGGGGTGGAGGGGGTTAGGTACGACTACTTACTTTTTGATAATAAACTTAAATACAAACAGGAAAAAAACGCTAAAATGTAAAAAAAAAAAAAAAAGACACTATGCATTTCAACACAAAAAGATTGGAACTGGCCATCAAAATATTTCTTTGGCGAATAAGATCATTTTAAATCAGCATGTGTCAAAACTTTTTTGAGCATCATAAAAGTTTTGACACATGCTGATTTGTATCGCCTTATAGAACTATTTGAATGTTGAATTGGTATTTTCAGCTGTGAACTAGTTAAAGGGGTCTAAACCAAAATACACACTTCAAAAAACACTCTTCAAAAAAAAAAAAAATCTGTGTGTGCGAGGTTTTCCTTTCTTTTCTTTTTTTTTTTAACCCCACTTCATTAAACTGAATACGTTGTTTGTATTGAGATAAAACGATTGGTAATGAACAACATTTGGATATCGTTTCAAATGCGAGGAAAGTCATTTTCATACATGAATTACTTATTTCCAACAGAGAAAATGCCAACCCTTAAAAGCATTAACTATTATTAATCCAATTCCGCTAAACGTAAAGTTAGTTTTGACTTTTTTCGAGCACTAATCTTTTAATGACTGTATTTGCTCAGCCAAAATAGCTATGAAAGCTTCCTAAGGTTACTTCTCAAGTTTTCGCAAAAATAGATATTCTATCAAAATTTTTAGAAACTTTCAGACAAGAGCGCCACCCGCTTTTTTCCACTCACACGTTCTCTATAATCCTGTTAACGCCAATGAAAAGTCTAGACTGTAGAAATTTATTTTAAATTTGTTCCGAAAACAAAAATATCCCATGATTATGGCAGGTTATATTTACTGCGAATTTGTATTCTGGGGGCATTCATAAATTTACTAATGTATCAATACATCAAATTTATAATTAAATGAAATTATATGTGCACCCTTCAAGCTTGGTACCAAAAGAACAATACTATATTTGTATTTCTAGTTATTCTTAGTAGAATTATTTAGCACATTTTGTTAAAAACAACTAACTTTTTTCTGATTCATAATCTAATTTAATCGAGGGGATATTCTCATCCCCTAAAGTTGAGAAAGGAAAGGACTTTTTAAAACTTTAAGTGAAAGGTATTAAGTTGACATAGGGGTGGACATAGACTGATAGAAAAAATTCTCAAACCATGCTGCATAACAATTCTGACCAGAGTTATACTAGCACCTTCTTTTTCCCAAACAGATGAGTTCATCTACCATTTGTTCATTATCTACAAATCTTGAATTTGACAATCGCACCCATTTGTGGCAAGATGTTTCAATTTCAGTTATTTACACCCAAAAATTATTCACACGAAAACAATATAAGGAAGCTTTGTGTGTTTTGAAGAACGCGCTTGATTAGATGAATATCGTACTTCTACTCTCTATATTTTTCACAAGTTTTGTGTATGTTTTGTAATTCATTGGTTTATTCCGTCTTTTAAGAATTTTTTTTCTTTTTTATGAACTTCGTTTATTTTTTTTATTTGATTTTTATTTAATTTTACCGTTTTCTCATTTTTTACTTGTATTTACGCGGAACTGTTTTTGTTTTTATATGTTTTTTATTTTAATTTTCAGTCGCCATATTTTTAGCACACCATTTTTTTGACTGAGCTTGTTACGTTGGATTCCCCAATTTGAGTCTTCTTTTTTTCCAGATTTTCCATCAAATTTATTCTTTTCCCCTATAATCCCTCCTCTCACTTTTTTCTTTATCCATTTCTTACTGTGTTTTGAGTTAACAATTTGTAGTTCTTTTTATTTTTATGTGCATCAACTTCTTTTGTACCTGACTGAAGCCCTATTTGAATAAAAAAAAGAACGCCTTTCTCTTTTATTCGTCTTCTTCTCTTTTTCTTGCTCCTTGCCTTCATTTGTTTTTATTCCCTTTTACCTTTCATTTTTTTTTCTTTCTTTCTTCTTCTTTTTTTTTTGAAATTGGCATTAAAGGTATATTGTGTTTTATAGGTTTCCTTCAAAAAATGGGACATTTCGGGACAACTAAGCTATGTTCAGGAACAACGTGGCACGATACATTAAAACGAGATTGCCCTTTCAAACTGTCCCCTGTTACTCAGTTCATCAAAATTGCTTTGATCTATTACTAAATATCTACTCCACAATATGTTTACGACGACTGCAGAAGACAACTCAAATATCGCAACTTCTCGCATTAATTTTTTAAATGATCCCCATCACCTGGCGGAAAAATTACGAACAATTCAAATTCAAAAACCCTCTTTTTGTTTCGGACTTATGATTGCTACTAAAGGCTTTGAAATATCCTTTTAAAAGCAATCGAACACAGTATTCCACGCAAACTTAGTTTAGTGTATTGAAAATGCATTAAGATGAGAAAACCAGACGCTCCTCACTGGTTTGTCTAGACATAAGATTGTATTGATTATGACGGCAAATAATTCGGCGCAGTGTATAAATAAATATATATGCAGCGCCTAACTTTTCCCTTCAACATATTTAACCAGTAACTGATTAGACTGACGACGCGAGATGATTACGTTAAAGAATTTCGCCGCCGCCAAAGTTATTTTGCTTCCTTTTCGTGTCTCTATTAAAATCCTATTTTGCAAACTCCTGTTAATGTGATATTTTAATTTTTCTTTTCGCGGAATGAAGAAATTTTATTGGATGAAAGCATTTTTCGGCGCAAAGAAGGAAAAGTTAGCTGAATGTCTCATCAATATTTTGAGAATTCTATTGAAAAGCGAATCCTTTACGTTTAAAAATAACAATTGTTGTGTTCGTTTTTTTTTCTAAGCAGTCAAAATTGTTTTTTGATTGCAATTTGTCATAGCATTTTAATTGCCTTATGATTTTTAAATAGCGAGCCATATAATCCATTAGCATTGCTTGAAAAATTATTTTCGCAAACCGCGTATCTAGTAATAAATATCATCATCTGCTTTTTCCGCATTTAAAATTACAGTACTGACTTTCAATTGCTTTAATTTCTTCTTTTAATCTTTTTTTTTTTTTTTTTTGCAATTACTATCGAATTGAATATTCTTCGTTCTTGCTATTTCTGATATATTTTTCGAAGATTACTTAACTTCGACCACTTAGGTGGGGCAGTTATACAATTATTCTTCAACCCAAAGAAATTCGAAAAGCAGAGATACTACAATGAATTTATTCAGAAAGTGTTTTTAATTTTCATTTTGACAGCTCAAAAGTTTATTTACCTTGGATTATTCAACCATTGCCTGTGTTTAAAAAATCGGTTTCACTCTTGTACCTGTCAACCTCAGCCGAAGAAAAAAAAAATACCGAAGTGAAAAAAGTGTCGAAAAATAAATAAATAAATAAAAACAATACAACATAAGAAATTTTAAAAAGTTGAAAAAGTATTGTCATATTAAATAGTTTGTAGTGTGTTTACTGCTTGTTTTTCGATGGTTACGTCAGTCACGTTACATTAGTCACACTTCATCTTGAGTAAAAGTGACACTTAAGACTGAAAAAAAATTAAGATTTAATAAATGTGTTCTATGTTTTTAAAAGTCAACTTTACACATTTTTCAAATATATCATTCAATTTTTAACACTTGCTTAACTTTGAGAAATTTTTGGCTCACAACATGAGCATTCATTTTCAGGGTTGCAAAAATGTTACGTTAGTCACGCTGCTATTTTAGTTGAAAAAATACTTACTGTCAGTAATTTTGCTTTAAATTCCTAGCAGAAATGATACATAGATACCATGTACATTGTAAATCCACCAGCATAATTAAAAAATATTTTTTATCCTTCAAGTTACAAGTAAAAAGTTACAAAATCAGTTCTAAATGTTACGTTAATCACTATGGAATAATAACCCCAAAGTTAAGTTAAATAAATTTTAAATAATTTTATAATTTTCAAAATTAACAGAAACTTGATCAAATATTATGAACTGAAGATTTAACAAAGGGTAAAAATGAATCCTGAAGTATTCCATTCTTAAATAGCATTGTTATTCATTGTTATTTTTGCATACTAATAAATCTTCTCATTGCAAACTGCAAAAATAAATCTTAGATGTTGTGGATAATTATGTTTATGTTTAAATCTAGCACAATCCTAATTGGGAGAAATAGTTGAAAGGCTTGTCAAAAGGTACAATAGTTAATAGATGACACTTGCATTAAAGTGAACTACGTTTGGCTATAAAAAATACCCATGCAAAAAGTACGATTCTATCGAAGTAAAATAAAACAGTCATTATTCATTGCTGTACATCCGTTTTGTTAGTTTCAGTAACAGAAAAAAAAAGCCATACTTTCAGAAATTTAATTGTTAAAGAGATACTTTGAAAAAGCATGTTCGTGTGATTTAGCTGTGACTACTTTATTTTTATTTTATTTTAACCAAGGATGCTTTCCGTATCTGCCATTTCTAGCTTAACTGGATGAAGGGCATCGTTGACTCTTTAAAGGAAGAAAAAACCATGTATTTTAAAAATAGGGGGAGGAAAAATAGAATAGGATAGGTTTAGCTGAATCTGATGTGTAGTTCTGGAGCTTAAATGCATCACTTTGCTATTTAAGAAAATGGCGAAAGAGGTAAAGCATTCCGGTTTTTCGCCGACAAATTAGATGTCTTATTGGACAGTTCATGTCCTATGTGACTGGGTCGGTCTTCACTAGCTAGAGACATTAGCTAGAGACTTCAGCGTTTCTCGTAATTTATTGGAAATGCGAATGGCAAAAAGTATAGGGAGAGAAAAAAATACATCAGGACTTAAATTAACCTGTTAACTGAGTATGACGAAATATTTCGTCATACATAAAAGCCTACAGCAACGGGCATGACGAAATTTTTCGTATATTCTTATTGTGCATTTCAGTGTTTTATATATTTTTATTATTGTGTTGTATTATTTACATACTGAGATGTGAATTATTATTTGTGGTGTGATATTACTTATCGCTGCGAAAAAAAAGTCCCCATTGTGAAACGAGTTGAGCAATAGCTAATTCCCCGGTTAACAGGTTAAGAAAAGCCTTGAAAACCTGAATAATTTTTTTTAATTTAAAAATCCCGAAAGTTTAAAACTTTAAAAAACCCAACCCCCCCCCCCCCCTAAATCTCTGCTTGCTTAATAAAATTAATTATAAGTTCAAATCAATTTGATAGCTTTTTTAGCAATTAACTCCAAAATTGTTTAGGTTCACAACGCATTATGGTGCAGGCTGAGCCATTAAAATTTTAGAAGTATGTTTTTAGACTTTTGCTGGGAGGCGTTTTTCGTTCAACAGTTTTTGCACTATCCAGAAGCGGGAGAGCCAAAATTCTTGGAGGAGGGGGGGGGGGCAAGCTTTATCAACCATTATTCATTTTGTTTTTAACAATGATTAAAAAGCCTGTCATGCCCACCCAAGACCGATATAATATATAAAAGTTAATAAGAATAGAAGGGAAATTAATAGCCGACTCCGTGCAATATTTATTGGGCAATATTTTCATTTTTCATCTTATCTTCGGAGCATAAAAATTTACAAAAATACTTGTACGCAATTTTTTTACTGATCCTTAAATTAAAAAATATACGTATCCCTCCTCAATCTATTTAATGAAGTAAAAGCACTTGTCAAATACTTTCAATCGAATCCTAGACTTAATCTATAATCTTATTCGAAGCTCATTAATCGGTCAAATCTTTGAAACATTATATAATATACATTTCGATACCATAAAAAAACACGATTTTTGAAGCGTGAAAATTACACCGAGGTAAAAAAGGAGAATTTTTCAACCCGTTTTTTCAAGTTAATCAATGTGTCTTTGCATATAAGTAGAAGTTGACCTATATAACGCACTTCAAGTTTAACAAGAACCATAACTCTTAAAACGTAAAAATAACAGCAAATTTAGAATTGAATATGCTTTACTGAGTTCTTCTTTATGTACTAAAGAAAGTCTTTTTTTGTGTGTGTGTTTTGATAAATTTTTCGAGAGAATCCAAGGCCAAAATTAAATTATCGAATAATTTCATTATTAATGCACAAGATTTGGGATATATTCAAAAACAATAATACCCACCCAAGATGATGGAAATTTAAATCCTTTTTTGTAACCTCAGATAACAGATAAATGAAAATGAAAACGAAAACCGGATTTCAAAATTATGGTTAAAATTTCGGAATGCCTCTTCCGAGAAAGTTGGCGATTTTGAATTAGAGCCTTGTTGCGCTGCTCTGTTAAAACTAAAATCACTATTTCACTAGGCAAATGGTTGAATCCTATAAAATTTTGCCGCAACCATTACTGGTGATAAGTTTTACCAGTTTAATGGTGCTTTTTTACAAACTGGTAAACAACAAACCCACTTTTACATTGCTGAAACCTATATTCAATAAGATCGTTGCATCTAAATTTGCGAAATATAATCAATTTCTTGGTGATGAATTGAACTATATTTTTAAGAGTGTGGAGGTGCGATAGGTAGAACTTGAAATGCTTTGTGTAGATACCTGGTGAGATTCAACGCCCTCCCCTATCTATTGTAATAGAACATATGCGACATATTCTAAAATTACTTATCTATGGGTCCTACAGTTCCATCTATAAGCTCCTCCTAAATTCAATTCATTTCAATCAAATGGAATAAAACTAAGGCTTACATAAAAGGACAATTATTGTCTGGTTATATCTCCTAGACTCAAGCCTTTAGGAAAAAGTATTCACGATTTCGTTATTCAGACTATTCGTAAACAAGATTAGCAGATACAATCTCTAACGAACATCTGGTATTTGTCACTGTGAATGCATCCATCATAATTATACCATGCCAGGAATCCAGCTCCACCAATTATTTTCATTCTAGTTTTGTGCTGTCTGCCGATTGGTTCTTTGGCGAAACAATGCAGGACACATGTGGTGTTTATGTTTTTTTACCAGAAGAATGGTAATTAGATTTGATTTCGCCTTGTATGGTATACCCACATAAGAATAATTATGATTTATGAATTTTTAACAACCAGAAACAGAGAGGCAAGCCTGTACGAACAGAATGCTTTTTCAGGTATAATGTCCAGTTGTTAAAATTTTTATTAACAATAAAAATAAAAATGAGTCGATAAGTAAAGAAAACAACTACAAGAATTATGTAAAGACAAAACAAGACTCTTCATAATTAGATCGCCAACGTTTTTTTGCCAGGAAATTCGACGATTTTTACGAAACTTGGTTTACAAATTTAACAACCTACTTAATCTGCTATGAACTTTGGATGAAATTATGTAAATATTCCTTCCAGCAGTTCTAAATTGAAGAATTTTTCCTGATTTTATCAATGTAGTGCTTTATAATTGTTTCTAAGCCTTAATTCATTCCTTAAACGTGTTTCTCCTTTTTTTTCATTTATTTATTTATTTATTTTTCAATTATTTTAATCATGATCAACAACCCAAATCCTGAATTATCCGTCAATGATTTAAATATGCTTGATATTTCAAATTAAATCTTTTAAGAAATTCGATTTTCGTTTAAAAATCAATATCAATGATATTCAATCTATATTATGATTAAATATCATTGATGTAGAACTAGATTACACGCACTTACATCTTTTCAGTGACTTCAATGTATGCTTTTTCTTTTTTTCTTTCCTTTTTTTTCTGTTGTGTGTGTGTGTGACCAAACAAAACGTTTTCCAGTGCTTTGTAGGTTTACACATAGCTTTAACTAAAATAAGCGATTTCATCTTACTTCATATTTAATTTTAGTGTTCTACAGAAAATTAACATACTTTTAGTTGCTGTAATTTCATTTTAACGAAACGTTTACAATATGTACACCGTGAAGCAACCATGATGAATATTTACATTCATTTTGCTCAGAAGTCTCTAAGTAACGCATCACGATTATTTTAAACTAAAGACCGCCATTAGAATATAAAGAAGCTTATTACAGAAGCAACTGGTGGGAAGAAGATATCATTTTTGGTTTAGAATTGCTGTGATCTAAAGCGGTTTTAAAGCGATTCCCTCACTTTGCTTAATCATCTCTATTGATTAATTATGTAGTGAATGTTTCTTATTGCTCTCTATGATATTTGTTTTGGAGTTATGGACGATTTTTGAGAAAAATATGCCAAATTTTTTATCTACCTTACTATATGTCCCTCATCTCCCAATCCCTTTAATTCATTTTGATATTTACTCTACTTTTCAGTCGGTAAATACTTATTAAAACTTTCCCTCAATTTTTTTTTTCGATTTTTAATAACTAAGTTAAGTAAAAGGAAAAAAGTGTTAGTCTCAAAGAACGCTTGAGTGACTTCCAAGGAACTACGGGGTCTGATGGAATAGAATCACACAAACGCTGAGTTATGACATCTGAAACCGTTTTAGTCTAATCATAAGTTGACCAGGTAGTTTAATATCAACCGCATGATGTGGGTAGCCCCATATTTTTGCTGCCCGCTTATCAACTACTTTTCTCGAAAACGCTCATTAAGTATTTCACATTTATAACAAAAGATGTTCGTTTTCTCCCAGCCTGCACCATTTACTTTTTTCTCTTTTTTTTAAATATCTAAACTTTCTCTCGGCGAATCCTCTTCCCCCGAACGAGTCTTCCTTCTTTCCTCCAACTAAATTGTTATGTTTCGAGCTATGAAATTAAAATAGCAGTACCTTTTCCGGGTTTGATAATGGTAGCTCCTTATGCACATTCAAGGACATGCAAAACTGTGCTAATTGCTTTCTCGGAAACCAATTTCGAATGGATTCCGTTGAATTCTGCGAGCGACGAGGTCCCGGCGAAGATGATTAACCGTTTCCGAAACCAGAATTTCGAGGGATGATGCACACTTTCAATACTATGTAATCGAAACATTCGCGCGACGCAGTCTTAATAATATGAGTGAAACCGTTTCATTTCTTTTTTTTTTTCCATTTCGTTTCTTGATTCCATGCAGTCTACAAAGAATGTGTACATACATACATACCAAAATACATACATAGAAACGTCCTAGGGACTCCCGTTATCTGTCATGGTTAGGACATGAAAGGTTTGATGAGTCTCTTAGGAGAGAAGAGACATCAAATAGTTAAGCAGGCAGTAAAATTGAAACTAGTTAAACCGTAGCTATAAAACATGAAATATGTTACATTTTTTGTTTGTACAATAAATTTAACATTTTAAGACGCACAAAATAAAGCGAACATTTTTTATTCTGCCCTATTTATGATTGGGCATCATCGATATGGGACTAGATTAGACTAAAAACACATTTACATCTTTCCAGCGATTTTACTAGTTCCTGCATTTTACTTTCTTATTTATTATTTCTATTTTATTTATTTATTCATTATTTTTTTATTACTATTACTTTTTTTTTATTATTTTTTTTCTTTCTTTCTTTATTTATGCTTGCGGTAATACAAAACAATTTTCCAGCTTTTGCTATATGTACGAAGACTATGGAGTCCATAGAGAATGTCTTTGGGGAATATGCTATAGAACATGCGCGGGGTTTAATTTGCACGCGGGAGCTCACAGCTTCCTTGAGCTGAATTTCTTAACTGACTTTCTTAACTGTGAATATATATTATATTCCTCAATTTTGAACCACATAAAAGATTTTTTATAAACTTCGACGACTAATTATTAACGTCAATTTAAAAAAAAAAGTCTAGTATAAATTCAATTATCATTCAGAATATTCAAAATACTCGCGCCAATTTTCTCGATTTTTCAAAACAGGACATATTTTATTCTGCACCTACCAATCTCTGATTGCGCATGTAATTTGTACTTCTACCCGCCCGGCCTCTACAGAAACACTGATAAAAGAATATTATGCTGCGTGGGGTCTCAATTACCCCAATGCCTCCCTTAAACCAATGAGCACGATCACCCTTAAACGAGTGGCATAAATGCAATGATACTTCCCCTATTCACTTTATAATCTTAATTCCCTCTTTTGTCTTTATATGCTCTGCGTGTGTTGAAACCGCGCTTTTAATTGAACATCATAGCGCGGGAAAAGGTTTTGCGTATTATTTTATTATCGTTAACAAAGCACAGAGGCCACCTGTTGTTATGTTTAATGGCTTCGTTCGCTTCTGTCTGTTTATTTACGATGGGGAACGCGAGTATGTTCGCTTATAATTGCGAGATACAATGTTTAATAACCAAAACGTCGGAAACGGTATTTAAAAGGAGCATCGTGAAGTTTCTGTTATGCTTTCCCTAACGATGTATTTACGAGTCTTTTGTTTCGTTTTGGGCCGTTTTGTCTTTACGACGGCCTGAGACAAGCTTCTTTGTGTTTGTTTATATGATTGAAAGTATTCTATAAAGGATCCTTTAGAGATGGTGGTAATTGTAATAAATTTAAACTATACAATGCAGGGTTGGCGTGTTAGTTTTTGTGTTGTAACTTTTTTCTCTGCAATTGGATTAAGTGCCGATAGTGCTGCTTACAATATTAATGTCAGCAACTGAGGTAGTGAGAAGTAAAGGGATATAAGTGGACTTTTAAAAAGTTTTAAGTAAAACCAGAGGAAAATGCAAGCTGAAGGTATAAGCTTTCATCGGAAGGTTTTTTCTGAATCACGCTTTTAAAGAAAATGTTCCACTGCTACTATTACTTCAGGCTGCCAAGTCGAAATCAAAATGACCGACTCGGTTGTTATTTTGACTCCGGCAATTTGACTCAGGCTCCGACAATTTCAGAATCTTTGACTCCGACTCCTTTACCCCAAAACCTGTCAGACTCCACGTCCTCGACTCTTATTGATGTACTCCGACTCTTGGAATTTTAAATTTTCTTATTCCACCTCCGTCTCCGACTCCGATAATACAAAATCAATCTCAAAGTGTCTGTTATACTTTCCTAACGATTTATTTACAAGTATTTTGTTTTTAGAATAAGGTTTTATTTAAGAATAAGGGGTTTGTTTTGAGCCAAAATGACCCAAAACAAATCCCTAATTCATAACCCTTATTCTAACACATGAAATTGTTTAAGGGCCATAACACATTTAGTGCTACGTATGGAACATTTTTCAGCCAAATTTTGAAATAAACAAATTTTTGCACTAAAAATACTAATCTGAGTTATTTAAAACTTTCGTTATTTGTACTTTCATTGTGGGAAAAAATCGAAATTTAGTTGTGAAATGTCCTGTGCGTAGCACTGAATACTAAGAAATAACTATTAAGCTTCAGCTTATCGAAAGTCAACTAATCAAATCCAGACTATATTGACTCATTAAAAGTAAAAACACGTGTCAAATACATTATTAGTAGAAATGCATCCAAGTTCAGAATAAAGATGCAAAAAAAAAAAAAAAAAAGTTGCGATTACATTTAGTTTCTAAAAGGATCCTGACTCTCGAATCATTCAGTATTCGAACAAGTTTAACCCTAAAAAAATGTTGTTTAATCACCTGTTAGGATACAAATCTATTACAACAACTTGGGTTTTAATGGTAAATACGCAATGAACAATGTCTTCACCTGTGTAAAAATAAATCGGCATTCCCACGAAAATATTATAATAGTTTGGTTAACCATCCATGGCTTTCGATTTTTTCTTTGGAAGTTGTCATCCAGCTCATTTGATTAATTACTTTTTGAGTTTAATGCTCCATTATTATATAAATACCTTGAGGTTTAGAAAGCTTTTATCGCCTCTATCAGCATCAACAATCTCTCCAGCGAGAGCCATTGACTGGTTGTTATTTTGTTACAGTGCCTAGTTCAGATAGTTACCCTGATGGACACTGGTCTCGGTTGAATGATTTTTTAGACTTTTTTCTTTCAATTTTGATAGATTAAGACAGCATGTCAAAGAGATGAAATTGAAATCTCGGATGATAGCGTGACAAATCGTATTATAAACATCACTCGTTTAAACTGGACGATTTTCTTCGGAAAAGATGGAATCTGAATATTTCCAATTGTTTTTAAGGATTTGTCTTGTAACTATGTTAATCGAAGAATGAATAAAATAAGTCACATAGAATCAACACCTCTCACGAGTTTTCGAGGTTTCTCGAAGAGTTGATTTAAGTCATCAAATTAAGTTTATTTTTTTCCATCAGTACACCTCTAGACCATCTACACCTCTCACAAGTTTTCGAGGTTTATGGAAGATTAGATTAAATAGATTAGATTAAATAAAATGCCTCGATCTGTCTTGCATTTTTTCAAAATGAAATCACTGTTTTAAACAAAAGCATCGGTTTAATTAATAAAATATAATATCCTCTCTTTTTTCTTTTTTTTTTCAAAAATACGGATCAAGTGAGCAGAAAGCTCGCTACGAGTTGATGTAATAAACTTGTGTGAAAAACGTAAAGGCTCATGTCAAACCGTGAACTAGTAATAGAATTTAATCTGAGTCTGAATAAAAAATTTTAAAAGGTAAGCTAAAATTTATGCAAATTTATAAGTTTTAGGAACACAGAGTATTTATGGCTGCAATTCTTGTTTGTGAAATCTTAAATCTATCAGATATGAATTTAAGTTTTTGTTATTTTTATATTTCAATGTTGCTATTTTTTTTTTATAGCAATACGATTTTTGAGTTCACTCAAAATAGATACCACCATTAAAATATTTCAGTTAAAGATGCACAATTTTCTGATCTCATCTCAAACTAAATCACTTTTTAGCCTTTTGCAGATGTTTATTTCAAAAAATATTATAAAAATGCTAAAGAATTATGAACCAAGTCGTGAAGAATTTGGTAATGAAAGAGTTACTAAAAAATACCGACAACTTACCTGTGTGATTATATTTAAAATGTTTCCCAGAATGGGAATTTATTTTCGGTAATCATTCTTTTTAACATTCCGTAAAAGCTCGAAATGGTGAAGTTTCAGAACCTCTTAATGACAGTTTCAATCACCCATGCTCGCTGGGAAAACCAGAATAAACTATAAAAGCAAAAACCTCATCTTGTATTGTTTTCTAGTTCGTCCATAAAAAACCTTAATCTACAAAGAACAAAATGTTTCTCCTGCATTCTCGTACGTTTCAACTTAAACCGCCGACTGGCGCCGAGATTTAAACAAATCGACATAGTTAGACAAAACTAGTCTGACAATGATTGTTGGCCCAACTAAATTGCAGCTCATTCTGGAGCTACTATTTATTAAAGATGGCTCCAGGATTTTAAATCACCCACTTTTATATCAAAACATAATAGTTAAGCCAGTGCCGGTTTCCACTTTCATGAAACCTTTTATGACTGATTGCACCAAAATTACAGGGCTCGGTCACAGATAATGGGACAGACTAAGAACAATGTTATTGTTTTTTTCTTTTTGCATCTTGTTTGCATTCGTTAAAGACAGAATTGCGGCTTTTTTCTTCTTAGGTGGGCCGCACGCGGGTGGTTAGTTGCAAAAAACAAACTAACAATATTCTAGATGGGGAAAAATAAACAAGTTTGTACCCATTTTTAAAAGAAGAGACTGCGAACGTATGCATTCTCCAGTACTGCGTTGGAGGGCAGCTTGGGGGAACTCCGTTCTAAGAACTACTTGTTTTGTTGTTGTGAAGATAATGCAGGTTTAAATTGTTTCCAAGCCAACTTTTTACATAAAAGTAAATGATTACACGTTCTCCTTTTAAATAAAAACGGGCTGAGTAATCTAAACTGACTTTTTTGGGCCTAACGAAAATCCAACTACCGTGAGATCGGCCAATCTAAAAGCTGTGTTTCCCCAAATATTTTTTCCAACTGCAACAAAGGACATCCACAGAAGGTGAATCGTGAGCTATGGAAAAACGATCTTTCAATTTTCTGAGAAATAATGAATAAATGGATGCAAATTAAAAACAATGGGGATTGATGGGATTGTGCTTCGGAACAGATCTTAGCTTTACAACTGCTACGCAAGGAAAAGCTTTTCCAATTAAAAGCCCATAAATATGTACACATAGTAATAATGGATAATAGCCAATGCTTAATTTACATAAAAACTCACGTGAGTTCAGGTTCTTGTAAATTTTTACATATTAGACGGATTTCAGGTTATTTAAGCATGAAAACAAATTCTGAAGAATAAAAGGCTCTTGCCGTTTTTTTTTAAATCAAAAAATAAAAATACTGACGGTAAAATTTAAAACTACTTTCGTACGCATGAACTTTTCGCTTCTTGTTCTTTGCTTATGTTAGTTTTATAAATTACTTCAAAAATAGTACCATTTCATTGCTATTATTATTATTATTATTATTATTATTATTATTATCATCATCATCATTATTATTATTATTATTATTATTATTATTATTATTATTATTATTATTATTATTATTATTATTATTATTATTATTATTATTATTATTATTATCATCATCATCACTTATTATTATTGCTATAATTATTACTATTGTTATTATCACTATTATTATTGTTCTATTTATTATACTTATTGTTATTGTTTTATTTATAATAATTATTGTTATTACTGTTGCATTTATTATACTAGTTACTATTATTTATTTATTATGATAACAATACATATTATGGATTTTTTTAAATAAATTCAGTGTAGTTCTTATTACATGATCTATCAGTGATCGAGTATCAGATTCTGTTTCATTGCTTTCGGAAAAACAGTTAGAAAACGCCTACTTTACCGTCAACAATATGTTTGTAAGGAGCTATTTTACGCTGTGATTACGAATACTCCGTATAAAACTTAAGACGAATCTCCTCGTAAATGACTCCAATGCACTGAAAGTTTTAAGCACGTTTTTCTACTTTTCCCTGCCTCAACACCCATTGCTCAGAAGCGCGTTTTACAGAACTTGGTTGCCATTGCCATAGTCTGTTTTCAATGCTAGTTACAGGGAAAAACTTTCCCTCGCACATTTTTTTCGCTTAAAACATAAAGGGTAATCTACGCATCAGCAGATGAATTGAAAGAAAATCTCACGTTTTCTCCCGAATGAAACGTTTGTCTGCCAAATTTGGAAAACATATTTTCAAATTTTTCTTTCTTGTAATCCAAAATTCTGGCTTAAGTCACTATTCAGTAGGAAAGCTGTTCACATTCTTCGAACGTTTTTCTCCACAGCAGACTGTTTGTTAGTAGCTTTTATTGCACTTACTTGACCATTAGTTGATAGGACGACAGCTTTAATTATTGCCAAAGCAGAAAATATTAATAGAAATTCTGAAGTCAGTTATTAATAAAGTTAGCAAATTGATTTCAATGTTGAACATAAGCAAGCGTGGATAAGTAGATTTTGGGGTTTAAAAACTTTTAAATTTATACAGAATTTACTAATCTTTCCTTGGTTCACGTCACCAGTTTAAAAGATTTTTTCACTATATACTTGATTTTAACTTGCCGTTTAAATTGGTGCATGTAGAAAAAGTCAACAATACCTAAATCAACTTTTTATTGTGAATCTTGAACATATTAGTTTTTATCCTTCGCAGCAAAGAGTCTGCAAAAGAATATGAATACAAAGCATTCCAATCTTTTAGCACGGGAAATACCTTTGTTCTCATGTTAAAAGTGTTGTTTTTTTTTCTCTTAGTTTTTTATTTGTCTCGAATTCAAACCCACTTCTCTAGACGAGTCCCACTGCATGCAGGTCATAAAAATTTTAGACTGAATGTTAACATTGAATAAGAGTAACAAAAACTGATTTTAATTCAATCAAGTCGAAAGATGTCAGCTAAATAAATTTATTCAAATCAGGCTTTCATCTTCCCATTACTAAGATGATGGGATGGGTACCCCACTTTCACACGCAAATCGGTTGAAGTGCTTAACACCTACAACATCGAAGGTTGGATCTTTAAAGAATAGAATCATGGAGTAATCTACGTTGTTGCTCCCACCCACGAAATATGACAGAACAATCCTATATGTCAGTATGACGGAATAGTTGATGAGCAACTCAAACTGGTTGTACCAGCCCGCCCAATAAAAACAGCCATATGGAGCCTAGATGAACAACTAAGTCTATAGAGTATGAGGGATTTATCACGTCTCAAATGAAAGCATATATTAGTCTTATGGATATCGTAGAACTACATGGGTTAACTTTGTACCGTTTCACGTTTCTTAGGTGTTTAACTCACGCCACTGTAATACTAAATACCTACCGCATTTATCTCAAAAAATGATCCAACCGTTCGGAAAAGAACGCTACCTTGTGGGCTGCAGCTAGCAGCAATGGATAGAAACGATTAAAATTGCACTTCTGACGGGTTAATTTCTGAATTGAAATTTAAAAATCGACTAATCGTTAACTCCTCTGCTATTTTCTTTGTTTGGAAGAACTCCTATAGATGGCAGTGCGTTCCGAACGATGGGCTCACTTTTTTCTCTGTTAAAATACACAAAACGATAACCATTTAGTAGGAAGCGTTGATTTTAACTTTAAAAACAAAAAAACTGCAGGATTCATAATATTTCATTCTACTTGGAAGTTTAAAACACCTCAGTCCTCTACTTTTTATTTCAAAATAAAATGGCAACACCGCGCACACCTGGCTGTATGATTCAATAATTATGAAGGTACTTATCGGCAGGTACAATTGAGGGCATCTAAAATTGTTAAATTCTCTCGCCTTACGTTGTAATATATTCTACAATGCAATAAACTACGGAAAAATTGTGATGCTATGAAAAACACGTGGAGTCTCTAAACTTTTTGAAACTATTTTTTTTACTATCATTATTTTGATTTAAAACTGCACCTCTTTTATTGAAATAATTTATTCATCATCAAATTTTGAGCAAGTATCAAAGTTAATGTAAGCAGTTGCATTGATTTGAACCGAGTTTTAGAGTAATTTTAAATGCCTTTTATAATTATAAATTGATAATATTTGATAACTATGGACTAGTTTAGATTTTACTATTGTACCCGACGCAAAAAGAGTGACTTCGATGTCTGTGCATCCATAAGCTCCCAATTTCTCGCATTGAAAAAGGCGTTCCTTGTAACGCCGAAACACGTGGCTGCAGTATCCCTGCTATTAGTGCCTCTTGAACGTTGGAATTATTATTTGCAACTATCTGGTATTTGAGGAAAATGTGACGGAGTCCAATCCAATGTAATAGTCGTTGAAGTGTTATTATATAAACGAAGGTTTTCTAAGAGTATTGATCGCACTGAAAATTAATGGGAATTTTTGGGGGATTTTTTTAGCCGGGAAACGCATTGTGCGAAATACGAGGAAGCTCATTGTATCAGAATTCGGACGGTTTTATATTTCAAAATTCAAATATAAAATTAATAGCAGAAGTATCATTCGCAAAATTTTGATAGTAGCTTTTTTAAGAACAAAATAAATCCTCAAAATGACTTACTGCGCCATCTATTGTATTCGTTTCTAAATAAAACGCTTGCATTAGAATTTTATGTTTAGAGGCACGAAAAATTTTTGCATTTAAATAATGCGCATTTAAAGAAAAGTTGTGTCCATAAGCAGCACTTTTGAAGCTCTGTTTTTTTTTTTTTTTTTTTTGTGCAGAATATGGCAATGATATTGGATTTTACCATTATTGATTAAATGACCCAGAAAAAAAACACAAATGCCCATCGTAAATATCCCCTTCCTATTCAAAGTTCCATTTTTATGAAATTACCTGGAAAAAGCCAATTTGAAGAATTTTCAGTTTTTATTTTCGTGAAGTGAATCAATCCACTGAGTAAGAAGTCATATTTCCATCGATTATTAATTTTTAACTCAAAAAGCTGACGGGGCAGTCTACCCTCTTTCATCCTGGTCGAGCTGCCTATGGTCGTGTCTATTTGTCTTTTTTTTACAGAACAACCTTTAGATATCTTTTTTAACCCGTGTTTCCATTATTAAGCACGTTTTTTCCTTTAATATATTATTTCATGCAATAAGTAAGTCTCCTTAAATATTTTTAAAAAGACAATAGGTATTTGAATAATTCCTATCAACATATATAATAACCACCACTTATTTATTTTTGCTTTTGGCAACGATAAAATAGCTTTTCCTACATATTAATCATAGAGCAAGTGTAATAAAAGCTAACATAATATGGTTAGACATTAAACCTTTGTGTAACAATTTGGCGTTAAAACTCGTGAGAGAGAATTTACTGATTTACTGGGAGCAGAGTTATAAACTTATGTGTTGAGTTTATCCAACGGAAATCTCATCGTTAAAAGTGCTTTTATGTTTACATACAATCTCCTTTTTTTTTTTTCTGAGTTTTACGCTGAATCGCGGAAAGAAATAAAAAGCGGATTTGCACATTACACCATATTTTTGTCTAGCACCAGAGTCATAATAGTCACTTAATAATGAGGCATAGAATTTGGTTTGAAAAAATTTCAACGTAATTCAACCTCCTATATTTTGGAATCCAAGCCCTGCTTAATACATAAACATAAGTCCTTTTACGCTAAAAAAAAATAATTAATTTTCAAAAGATCGTATTCCATTTCTTTAAAGACTCATAAAATTTTCAGCAAAACCAACTCCCCCTTTTTTTTGCTAAGAAAATAAAATTAGTATATAAATAGCTAAAAAAAAATATGTGTTGAAAATTTGATGATTGATCACCCGTATGTGAAAAAAAATATAATCATGAAATTTATGACAAAATTTTTATTTTGCTGAAACAGATAAAAATATATTCCTACCAAAAAATAATTGATACAAATACATCAATATTTAAGCAGGTAAAAAGTTCGGCACAGAATATGAAATAAAACACGCTCTGAAACTTTAATAATCGAGTATTTGAAAAAAAAATCTATTCCACTAATATTTATCCTTTTCCTGTAAACTTCAATTGATTCCTCAGGTATTTTACTTGTTTGTTTATTTTTCGGAAATACTAAAAACATTCTATCCTGATCAAAGAGAACTCTTTCTACTTTTTGTGCCGAATGAAAATTTGAAGTCTCAATTTTTCAGATTTTTACACAGTGCTTTGGTATTGAATATATCAACACCTCATACATTGCCGCCGCCGTAACAAGATGAAAACATTCTTAAAGATAATATTCAAAATGATTAATAAGCAAACGAAGAAAAAAAAGAAGACGCCTTTCTATAAACAGAAAAACAGACTAAAAGCACCGTAAAAAGTTACTGTTTGTCATTGACGTGTCTACCATATCCAGACAAAGGGGCTATCGTTATATTAACGAGACATAAGCTATTGAGAGTGTCTGGTTATTAGGGTTGCCAGAAGATGACTTAGTTAGCGCGCCAAGGGAATCAATCAATAACTCGGCCAGGGACTTTTCTTCTTTCCTCTCACTTTTCATTTTTCTCCCTAGCGGTTAAAAAGAACGCTTTCAAATGAAACATAATGCGTTTTAATTCGCTAATCGTTTGAGGAAACGGGAAAAGCTGGTAGTTTGGAGCAAAGAAGATGGTTTTTAACCTATTTTATTGTTTTCAGCGAAACATAGTTTTGCGAGAAAATGGAAGTGTGACGGACTAATTAGATAAATGCCCAAATACATATTTTCTTTCAGTTTTAGAATAATAACGTGATTATCTTCACGCCGATTAAATGGAATTGAAAATGAGTTAGGTTTCGGAAAAAAGCAATTTATTAGTACACTGTAAAAAAATGAATATTGTTTTTACAGTATAATATAGCTAATTTCATAGTAATAAACTAAAAATTGCTAATTTACAGTAATAAACTGTAAAAATTGCTAATTTTACAGTAAATCTGTCAAATTTCTACTTTTCCAGTGCCAAACTGTAAAATTACCAATTTTACAGTAACAAACTGTAAAATTACTCATTTTGCAATTTATTACCATGCATCTTACAATTTTAAACTGGAACCTCTGCTGCCAGAAATATACTGTTGTTTTAACAGTATGATAGAGCTTAATTTTACGGCTATAAACTGCAAAATCTCTAACTTTACAGTAAGAAAATATAAAATTGCTAGTTGTACAGTTCATTACTGTGCATTTTACAGTTTTAAATTGAAACCTCGGCAGCCAGTATTATACTGTAAAAACAACAGCTCACTTTTTACAGTGTGGCGGAAAATATTCAACTTTGATTCTGCTTCAGAACTTATTTTGTTTCGTTTAACACACTTTTAGCATGATATTGCTGAGGTACAATCTGACCATAAAAAAGATGGAAAGGCAAGCATCAGACTTACAGATGGAAGTGAACGCATTTATTAGTCTGATCTGAGAATAAAATGTAAACTAAATTAGGGATTTGTTTGTTACTATTACTAATACTCGTATTTAGATGAAAAATCAACTTATTGATATTTCTCGTTAAAGGTTGGAGTGAAAAACATTGAAATATCTACAGCTGTGGTTCTCAATAAAAATTTTTTAGCAAACTTCCTAGCCCTTCGATCAGAATGAAAAGGGTCTTTAAAATGATGCCACATTTTTATTGTGGACGTTGGGAAGAATTATGTTTTGTGAAATAAAACAATAAGTTCTCGATAAAAATTTTGACGATAATGAACTTCTATAACTGATACATGAACTTCTATAATTGTTTCTATTTGTAGATTGTATGTTTTTTGTAGTTGTTATTATTTTGTATATTTGGGGGGCATCATTTAACTTTAAGCGTTAATCTACTGTGATTATGAATGGGATTATTCTTTAAATCATATCTAACTTAAGAGTCTCTGTAAACCAAAAATATTTATATGAATTCTTTTAAAATAAATGCTTTACTCTCATTTTGTCTACTGAAAAATGAATACATCTTCAAATATTACACTTAAAAAATTGTCTTATTTAATGTTACTTTCATGTCACTTCATGCATTATGGTATAACCTTTTAAGTGTTCCGATCTACTAGTGCTCTTTTCGTAAAACATTTAGTGTGAATTACAAATCTGGAAAAAAAATGGTTGAAATATATGCAAAAGAAAACCTAGAAGAAAAAACAAAGACGTGATCAATTATAGAGCAGAGAAATTCGAAAACAAAAAAGAACTTAAAAAGACACTAGAGAGAAAAAAATGCAAAAAATAACAAATAAATAAAATAAATAAATAAAAAGTTTAAAATTTTAACTACAACCCTTGATTGCAATAAATTTGATACGTAGGAGACGACTATTTTTTCGATTGTGCTGAACTTTTAATAACCCATATCGCTTTTTAAAATTCCGTTTACGCAGAATTTCAATTAAAAGTTGTTTTATATAAGACCTATGAATGACCTATAAACGGTACTTTGCGGCACATAACAAGTAACTTATTAATAAGCTACAATACCATTATTTAGAGCAAGAAATAGTTGCAACATACTCATTCACCGGTAACGGGTGATCCACGAATGATCCCAGAAACACAGAATGTGTAGAGAGAGAATTAGCAAAATTTCTGTAAAAATAATTTGCCTCCCAATGTAGAGTATAACTTAAAAGTAGTGGGCTACCCATAAGCAATGCCCCACACTTCTTTTCACCATTTTAACCCTACCACTTTATCACAAAGTATCACACTTCATCTTGTCCCTTCCCCTCGTCATATTTCACGCTATATTGCATTATAATATGATTAAGAATGACTGAGGGGACGCTTTTTGCTTCCCCTTCTCCCAAAATGACACTTTCACGAACCGTCCTCCCCTCTAAGCGTGATAAAATTTATGGACGACCCCTCAGTTCGATAGTCTGATAATATTTTAACTAGGCTGTGTTGCTTAAAGATTTTTTAATTCATAAATAACACCAGATTATTCAAATATTTTATGACTTACATTGCACAAAGAGTTAATTTAGGCTTTTGGAAATTCAATATTATTACAGAAAATTGTGTTTAAGTAGCAAATAATAGTAAAATACCAAGTGAAAAGTTTTAAGTAAAAGGTACACTTAAAGAATGAGTTAAAGATTAAAAACTCACCCACAACAAGCATAAGAAATCAAAATCAGAAAGATGAAATTTTAAAGAACACGTAAGGATTCTAATTGATTTCAGTAAAAATAATTTGGGATGTTTTAAACTAGTTTCAAAAGAAAGGCAGAGGGCAGAGAAAGAAAGAAAGAAAAGAAAGAAAAGAGAGAAAAATAGAAAGGGCTCTGATAACATCACCACAAAATGGCCGAATAATGATTAAACCGCATTTCGCGCTATGTTCAAGGAGAGTACAATGAAGGAGGGATTATCACAGTACCCCTTCCCACCCCCACCACCCTCTTTTAAGTGAATAAGACCGGCCGATTTCATATCAGCCTAGTATTCAGACTCCAGACCCCATATATAACTAAATTCTAAGTGTATCCAACCGAAATCTGCCAAAGCAAAGTTGCACATTTTTTATAGTTTGTCTTGCAGCGTGAGGGCGTAGTTTGCGTTGCTCGTGGTGTCAATCAAGTTTTCATTCTTTAGTCTACTTGGATTTGAATATTTTTTTTTAATCGATCAAAATGCCGCGCCGTCTTCCTGGCTGCTGCGCCCGTGGCAAGAATCACTCCTGTCAACCTCTAACTACGCCACTGTATGTATGGAAGGACTCAGGGGTGCCCATCCCCCCAAGCTCAATGGCGCAAATTCCCCCCCCCCCCCCCCAAAAAAAAAATTTTCACAATCCCCTTGTGCTTTTTATTACATTTTTTACCCTTTTTTTCATTATTTTTTATTTTTTAAATCTTATTTATTCATTTTTTTAATATTATTTATTTATTTTTTAAATATTTATTTATTTTTTAATATTATTTATTTTTTACCATTATTTAAAAATTTATTAAAATTACAACTATTATATTTTTGCTCAAATTATGGTCAGAATAGAATCGCTTTTTTTCCCTTTTTCCAGACATTCCAATCGCATACACACACACAACAAATAAATAAATAAATAAAAATAATAATCAAATTAAGAACATAATTTAAATTGAAAATTAAATTAATGAATAATTTTCATTTGAAAAAAAAACAGTAAGTAATTTAAATAAAAAAATAATTTTTTAATAATTTAAATAAACAAATAAATGAGTTTTAAAAAATCCCCCCCAAAAATTTTGATGTCGCAACTTGCGCCATAATCCCCCCCTGTGGGCACCCCTGGAAGGACTTTTAAATCCCCCACCCAAAAAGAAAATTCTAGTTGCTTCAACATATCTTTACCTAATAAACGTTCGAAAAATACAAAATCAAACTAAAGAAAATTTAGAACACTAAGTGCACTTTTTTTTAACGGACTTCATTTTTTCAGAAAGGATAACCCCTATTTCTGTCATTTATACAAAAAGAAACTCCATGAATCGATTTGGCATTTTTTTCAATTTTAACTATCACTACCTGATAAACTGTCCCATTGATTGTCATCGTTTGGCGATTGCTAGAGAGGTGATTTATATCGCCAACTGGCTCGAAACGCTTATACAGCCCCTTGTCTGAGTGGTCTTCCGTGTTCCGCCAAGGTCGGCGCGCAGAGCCAACCTTCGGCTTAAGCCTTTCTGTATTAATAGCTGACACGTCTTGATCTTTAGGTAAACAACATTCACCCGATGAATATATCTCGCCAAACTTTACGCCATGCGTAATAGCGCTCGTCTCCATCGCCCGCTACAATCGGAGGAAATTGTTTTGCTTTGTTTCGCGATCTCTTTATCTTTTTTCTCTCGACTCGTTTTTTCAGCTGTTGGACTTAATGTTTTTGTCCGTGATTTTCAGACATAAGTATTATTTCATCTCTTCTTACCTTTGAGCTATCATTATCTACTGATGTAACGAATTTAAATTGTTATCGAATGCTCACGTAATATCATTCTTAGAAATGTTCTTCTATTCTCTTTCAGCAATTCCTTTTAAAATGTTTGACCTACATTTACCGCCTAACTTCATTACTTAAGGAAAGTGTTTAGAGGGAAAATGATGTTAAACAATTAATTTGTCTCAAAACGATTATTTAATTGCTACACAAAATCGATCCCAGCAATGAAATGTTAATTTCCTATATTTTACCAATTATTGATTATCGGGTAATAAATTAAGAACAAAACGATAGCAGTCCCAGGAGCATTAAATTTTGATGTGCTTACTATTTTTTAACACTTCTTCAACTTTTGAGAGTGTATGTCTTTAGATTTCTTTCATTAAAAAAATCGATTCTTTTGTTTCAGAATGCATGTTACAACTTCTGCCAGTATATCTTTGAAATTTGTTTGAAAAAACTCTAGAAATTATGATAGTTAGAGTTTATGCAGAGCACTCTGGTATGTTTTAAACTGTGTTATAATGCCAAGTGAACGATCTTTAAATTAGAAAAAAAATGTTTCAATAACATTTGAAACGTTCTGTTTTTTGCAAAAGATGGCAGAAAACAGTTCACTAAAGCTCTACTGTGCTCAAAACGTGCATGAAAAATTGCTCTAAAAGTAGCATAGCTCTAAAAAAATTCCAAAATTACTGTAAAAATTTCCTCCCCAAAAAATTCCCTACTCGGCAAATTTAGTCTGAAGATTCAGCAAATGTGGAGACAGTTTGCAACATTGGATTTTGTTTTTAATAAACAATTCCTAATATATCTTGTCACTGCATGCAGATATGTGCACATGTTCTTTATCATTCGCAAAAAAACGAGTTTTATTCGATTGATTTAAAATTTTATCCCTCCCAAATATTCCATTTTGGGGCGCCTCAGACTGATCCTGGTAACCCAAGTACCACGAGTGTGGGCGCATTTTTCAGACTTACTACAAACCGGATGCAAACAAACTATTAACAAATCAGGATCAAGATTTGAGTTAGTGCAAGATAAGCCATTAATAAAAGTTAAAATGATATCCTAACAGGCGGTCTATAAATAAATACCTATAGCTGTACTTTCCCCGAGAGCTCCCCCTCCCCCTCCATCCAGCGAGATGATCTATTGGTGTTGTTACGCGGCGCGAAAAAGCAAGAAAAACCAGACTAGGGTTCAAAGTTTTAGCAAAGAGAACACAAAAATTATCCAATCTGAAGATTAATATGTTTACGACCGCTCACGGCTGGAAGAATAAAAAGCGGTGGCGTGTAGTGTTTGATCATCCTCCGGGCTGTGTATGAGTTTTAACATTCTCTAACTTTGAAAACCTGTTTTGAGACAAAGACATAAAACGGGTGTCTGAAATTTTTAAAAAGGATCTAGTTGAAAAATTTGTTTTTTCCCATCAGTGGGAACTTTTCATGAGTAATGGATCTACTTCTTAGGTTTCATCCGTTTATAGTTTATTTTATGGGATAATCGATAAGAAATGATTAAGTAATTATTAAGTAACGATATTTCGTAGCTCGCTTTTCATTCTATTTTTACTTATTTATTTTCTTGTTTCGTCTATTCCCGTTTAAATACCGGAGAAAAACACGAGCTCCGGCAGAGTTTACCACATGAGAGAGAAATGGTTAGTCCTAATAGTGCTTATATGTACATAAATTATCATATTAGGATTGGCAATATGTGTTAAAAGCAAGGACTGTGTGGGAGGAAGCTCTAAAATCCTTTCTACTAGCTGACTCCAATTCAGAAAAGTAAGTGAAAGCTGAATCCTACAGTTTTAAAATTCAATGACACGGTGACGTTACACGGTCAGGACCTAACTTAGCTTCACGATTCAATAGGCTGCCTTAAAATTTACCTCTCCCCCCCCCCCCTCCTACCAAAAAAGATAAAAACTACCTTACTATTAAATCACAACTGAGGGTTAAAGGAAAAGCTCCCATTGAGCGGAGGGATGGAGAATCTAGGGTGCGCTCAAATGCTGACTTCAATCTTTTATTATTTGTTTGCATTTACTTACTGTAACGGACAGGAGCAAATTCTGTGTTGGGAAGAAAAATTGTTCAGGGACGTAGAACCATTAAAAAAATTTTTTTTGTTCGTTAGATAAATCAAAATAAATTCCTTTTAAAAAGTAAAGCTATCGTAAAACAATGTTTTGATTTAAAGGGTAATAAAAAATGTTTTAAAATTATTGACATCCCTCCCCAAAAGTTTTCCGCCTAGTTGTAATCGATTTTAATTTTTTGAATGATGAAAATTTAAGAGTTGGTATGTAATTTAAGAGTATGTATTTTAGTGAAGAAAAGCGAGGAAAGATAGATTAAAAAGTAAACATCGATAAAACGCGGATAGAAATATTTTTGTAATTTAAACTGATAAATCCCACAAAAATGAGAAATTATTGATTGAATGTGCACTATGTTTCCCAGAGACTAACATTTCTGTGGAGTGTATTGCTCTGAAGCTGTTGCGAGGAAAATCGAAATTATCAATCGATATATTAAAAAAAAAAAAATCATCCATCAGGGCTTGGATTTTTTTTCTCTTCTGTTTTTAATAATTTGTGCTTATTTAGTTTTGTTAGTTTTTTAGTTTCTTTCATTTAATTTTAACGAATGACTTTTTTTAAAATAACAAAGTTGTTCACAAAAACAGGAACAATAACTTCATCAATTTAAAATTGCTGAATTTACTTTAAAGTTGCTTAAAAGTGAACCTGTTCAAATGTAAACTTGTTTTTAGTGCATTTAAAAGAAGAAGAAAAAGTCCAAATACCTTTCGGATCTATTAATTAAGAGTTTCAACTATTGTTGCTCACCCGTTTTACATCACATCGGAATGGCGTAATTATATCTTTTGTCAATCAATAAATGAAAAGTTCGTTTCTTTATAGCTTAATTAACTGCTCTTTTACTGACTTGTTAATAAATACTCCGTTCAGGAATATTGAATGTACATATAAAGTGTTGAGTCACATGTTTAAAATTAAGACTTAAGGGATTTACAAACAACAATCGTTGAGACCCGCCGGCTGTAAACAAATTGTCACATTAGTGACTTTCTTATGGCAATCTGTAGACGTAAATGAAGAACGTATATATCACCGTCCGAGTCCTTGTCCTAATTGGCCAATTAAGCGAGGCCTTCCCATGGCCAAGTGGGGCAATCTGAGGCGTGTCACTTTTTCGAGATGACATTAAATTACGTTATGACACAAAAAGCAGATCAATTTGAATTTCTATTTTCGTCATGAAAACTCGAAATTGTCACTAATGCGCAGATGAAGAAAGGAGATTCTTAAAAGCTTTCATGCTTCAGAATCTAATTGAAAATTTTCACACTTCGCTGATATTCTCAACAGAATCGTTAAAACCTCGAAAATCATTACAATTTTTTATGTCCGCACCAAAAGCTGATCTGCAATAGGTATGACCATTACTTTGTAAAAGAAATTTCAACTTAAAACCTTCATGAAATGTTTCCAAAATTTTATGAGGAAGTGAAAAAAACTTTTCATTATTGAAATTCAGACAATGAGTTACCTGAAACGAGATATCTTTTAAACACCTCTACAAGAATATCTCAAACGGGGCATAAATAAATAAAATAATAATAATGAACTGAAATACAATTTCAAAAAAAGTGCATTGCATTTTGAAAGTTGCAAGTTTAAAATACAACAAATATTTTTAAACGAACCAAAATTTCACTTACAAGGGCTTCTTCCTAGAACTGGTAAGCTTTTTTTCCCTTTTTATCACAAAAAATGTTACCACCTACCAGAGATCTGTAATCTTAGTTAACTATAAATTTTATTATGATTTACTTACAATAACATTTAAATGAAAAGAAAAGAATTCACTTTAATAATCATACATGAATTACGAAAACCTTTCTCTTTTTTTGGGGAGGGAGGGGGGAGGGAAAAAAGAAAATCATAGAAACGAATCACGAAATTAACGTAAAAAATATGACGTCAAACTTTTATCATTCACACGAAGAAAATATTTTTCGGCGCGGACAAGTAAAAATCTCTTAGATTGGGTTAAACATTTCCCGGACTAGCAGTTGAGAATATCCAATTCAGAGAGCTTTATTACAAGCCAGTCACTTGAAAAATTTCCAGGAGGGGTCAAAGGGTACATACTTATTATATATTACATCGAATATCAACAAAAACCACTCCCACATGCGTGAAAATATATTGGTTGCTCAAAGTCAGGGAGAGAGCAATTAACTGCCCCGACCTGACCCTAAATGACAGACCTGCATCATCAAAAAAAATTTAGTCAAGGACAGATAGGATGCTTCCCAATGATTGGCCCATAAATACAATTGGGCCACAAACAAAATCCGCTAAGCATTGAGGCAGTTCCACGAAGATTCAACTCTATGATCGCAGACACGTTGTTTGTGCCCTCCCCCCTTTACAAACGATCATCCTGAGCATCACTCTCACTACTAGTGACACACATCAAGCGAGCCCCATTCCCAGAAGCCCAAGATCTTTCATGACTACGAAATGACATGAATTTCACTGCGACCTTGAGCCCAGCAACACGTCGTCGTCCCCCCCCCTCCCCGCTTCTTGAGATTGAAACGTTTCATTCACCAGAAATGGCATAAACGGCGCAAATTATATGGAATTGCAAAATTATAAGTTCCAACGGAATTTTTAACTCGCCGGTTTGCGGAATTTTGCTAGACTAAAGGGGAGGAGAAGGAAAAATCTGCATCTGTGGCTGCGTCGTTTATAAAAATAAATAAATAAAGCCGTATTATTAAATGAGGAAAAAAAAAATCAGCATTTAAATTGCCACCCAGCTATTATAAAACGTGCGCCTGCATCTGCAGGTGGTACATTATGCACAGCGTCTTACATTTTTCTTCCTTTTTTTTTTAGTTTTGAGAATTTTTTTCTTGTTATTATTTACATCGCCTCAGGGAAGGTGTATTTCAAAGAAAACAAGCACTGCCAACCAGTTTCAAGACGACAGGGAATCTCGTTTCATTCTTTCTTAAAAGAAAACCCTCTCCGTGGATTGACATAAATACATATTACTTTTGTTTTGCAAGTTTGAAGAGAGCGAACAAAGTTAGGGGTGGTTTGCTTTTTTCGCGACTGTCTCGTTTCTGCAGGTTAAAAGTACTTTTTCAGACATACGTCTAGTCAGTGCTTGAATGACAGCCGAGGGTTGCTAGCTTTGAAAAAACATCGCTTTTTGGCTATTTCTTTTTTTCTTTCTTTTTTACGCTTTGTTTTCTTCTGTCTGGGATTATCAACTTGATTGCTTTTAACTTAATAAAACTGGAATGTTTTATAGTGATGTTAAAAGCGGTAAAAACTTATTTTGAAATAGTTGCTGGAACTACTTCATTAAAATTAATTTAGCTCGCTTGCATGTGAGATTTTTATATAAAATTGAGACATTTCAGAATAAATAAATGATTAAAAGTCTAAAACTGAGTTGTAGCCTTTGCGTTTATAGTGACAACAAAGAAAATGTACTAATCGAATAACGTCAGAAAGCAGGAGACTGACTTTTAAAATTTTATTTTTGAACTAAAAGATTTAATAAACACCGATAGTTCTGTTAAGCGATATTACTTGTTTGCGAGGAAAAAAAAATTAACGCGAGTTCAAGTTATCACGATTTCATAATAATTTAGACAAAAGTTTGACTTTTCATCAATTCGGAACTTTATCATAAAGTTTATCATTTAAAATTCCGTTGCTGTTTATTTGATTTATTTCCCTATTTAGTTCGAGTTTTTCAAAGTGAAACTAGTGCAGTTTTTACCGTCAACTATTTTAGATTATTGCTGTGTTAAACAAATTATGAGAGCTAACTTTTAAAAGAAGTACATTTTTTTTTTTTAATCTGATTTCTTTTCAAACACAGCGTTGAAGTGAAAAAATATACCAATCTACAACCATCTTTTATGTGCGTTCAAAAAATTCTGTACTAAAGATTTCCATTTTTTCGTTTAAGAATTTTTTTACTTTATTTTTTACTTATTATTTCGTGGAACTAGATTCTAATACAGGAAGATCTATTCCTCCCTAATGTTCGTTGAATCAAAAACTTCATTGTAATGAAGTCTTTATTATATAATTACTTCTCACCGTAAGGGCTCCCCCTCCCTCCTTCTCCGTTTTCTTGTTTCCTTTATTCATTTATTTATTTTTTCCGTCTCAACTATATTTCTCAAGCAGCTTTCTAATATTTGCTCAGGAACGCATATTGTTCGCGGGCAAGAAAACACATATTGTTTTTGTATTAGAATATGCCTTTGAATCCAATCTGTTTATTATTATTTTATTTATATTTATTTACCATTTTTTCAAGAACTTGTATCTTAAAATACATAAAAACTAAGAATTCAGCTCGAGTTATTTCATTAACATTAGAACAGCTGTCGCGTAAAAGAAACCGAGTCGTCAATGTTTAAACTTCGATCAAGGTTTTTGCTTTCGTAATACATCAGGTTTACAGTATTTTTTTTTAAGCTGCTGATAACGGTTTCAGCCACATCTATGTATTGAACAGCTGCTTAAAATATGCAACAGTTATTCAAAATTTCTACACATGCTCTTTTTCCTGCACCAATAATAGAAATATATAAGAACTCCAAACATTTTTTTTCTTTTTGCTCTGCATAAGGTGACTATTTAATTTTCAATCCGAACTCAATGGTTAATGAATTTAGGCAATAGGCAAATGCATATTATAGAGCATATTATAGCATATAAGAATAAAAAAGAAATAAATATTGTCGTCCCCGTTTAATCGGGTAACGGATAAACGAATTCCCCGCTTTTATGAATGAAATATCCTGGAACAGAATATTTTCCAGACCATTAGACGCAATGTTAAAAGTCCCCGCTTAAACGAAAACCCCGCTCAATCGAATAATAATTCTTAGAACCGACAGTATTCGTATATAAGTGGGGCCGACAGTATGTATATTTTTTAGTTTCTACTTATTAGATGAAGAATAGAAACGAACACTTCAAAAGAGAAAAATTTAAAAATTAATTATTTTTTTAATCGCATAGGTTTACTTTCGTGCATTTTTTACTGATTTTTAAACAAATATGAAATACAATTTACTTTTACAATAAACACTTTTCTTTTAGGACTGACATTTGGAGCTGTGCTTTCTCGATACTGCACAAATTACAGCAGGAAAAACAAAACCTGTTCCAAAATTATCTAAAAGTTTTGCGGGATTTAAACTATTGATCTGGAAATGTTAAAACAGCTCCATCCAATCACTGTCCGTTAAGTCATTTCCAATGCTCTATTCTGGCACCTCAGAAAACGGGTCATTGCAGATTACAGCGTACCGCAAATATGTGCGGGGATGGCGGACAAGTTTCTTAAAAATGGGACTGTCCCTTTTAAAACAGAAAGTATGATCGTTTTAACTATACTCCCAGTGACGGATGTACTATGTCGCAACCAGCAGCGCCCCGATGGGAGGTCACTGTGACCTCCCAAAAGTTTCCTTATTCGGCAAATTTTACTAACGATTCGGCAATTTGAAAATAACATTGCAACATAGAGATTATTTGTTCTTTTTAATTTTTAAAGGGTTTTTTTTTAAGATGCCTAATGTTTTTTCTCATGAAATGTTATGTATGTACGACATGTGTGCATTCACATGTGTGAATTCGGTTCAGTTAAAATTGTATTCGACAAATTGATAATTTTTTTCCCTCCCAAACATTTTAGTTCGGGGAGCCTCTGATGGCAACTATTGCAATTATGAGGGGCCCCAAGACCATATGGTCAAGAAAAGGATTCAAAAATGCATATGGAATATAGAAATGCTTTATGTAGTTCTATTATTGTCAAAAGCGTCACTAAAATTGAATTGCGACAGACTCCTAAACTTGTAAATCGGCCGCTGTATACTGATTTTCGCTAATTACTCCCTTAGAAGAAAAAAAAAATGAATGGAAGAAAATTCAATAAAACGATAAATTTTTCATCTCACGTTAAAAAGCGGCTGAAGCAGTTGTCATTTTTAATCAGTATTGTTTCCAATGTATTTTTTTTTTCCCTTATTCAATTCTGTCCCTTGTTACAGTAGTAAAATGGCGACAAGGAATTACCACTAAATTTTCTATTGATCTATTCGATTACGCAGTGTATCAAAAGATGGCAGCACTAGACATAATTTTTTCATATCAGGTGAAAGTGATCGGCTAAATAAGTACACGAATTTCGCGCTATGAACGAACTTCGTTATTATGCAATAGTTACGTCGGTGAAAGAAAGTAAACAGGAAGAACAGGGGCATCGTCTTTTAAGTGGTGCTGCTTTTGGGATTCTTCACAAATCTACAAATGAAAACTATCGATTGTAAATCTCTTAAACGCAACGTTCTATAAATAAGGAAATTTAGAACAAAATTTGCGGTGCGGAATTTTTTAACTCAAGCTTGGGTTGAATTTGATTAACTCCTTCTTTCGAAAAAAAAAGGATCAAACATATTTACTTGTGAAAAATAATTTCGAGCATTAGCTATAGATTTTTATTTAATGCAGGATATTCTTATGCACAGATGATTTTTCATTAGGCACAAAATTTTGCAATCAATTTTCTATAGTTCATAACTTAGGTACAGTCATTCGATTATGAAGGAATTATTTACTTTTTTTACACCTCTATCATTTAATATTAACAGATAGTTCTTCAGCTTTTGCGTACAGATGCACAAGGCCAATTGATCTGGTAGTCTTCAACACATTGTACCTGAATTTGAATTTTTAAAAATTGCCTAAAAATATGAACCGTTTCCATATTATTCATCACGATATTACACAGTTTAAAACTTGAAAAGAATAGTTTTGAAACTGAAATTTGTTTACTTCATGCAATGAAGTAGCAAGACAAACTTCTGTATGCTTCAATTTCTTTCTAACGGTTTTTATTCACTAGTTTGATTGTGTTTTTCCTCTTTATGCAAACGTTAATTACTAATGCTACTTACAATCGCCTTTAAGTTGAGTTATATTGAGATCTGCGCTTTACTTTTCAAAAAGTAACATGTGTAGAACTCAAAAGTTTTTGCATTCAGTGAAGCATGAACAAAATTTTGGACATTAATGTAGCAGGTGATTTTTCGCTCCCGTTATCTAATAGCACAGATAGCGCTACTGAAATTAGCGATCCTTTGCATTTTAGCAGCGCCATCTATTAAATAGTTAGATAACTAGAACGGTGCACTATCTGCTACATCAATACCAAATTTTGTGTATTCTTTTTGTTACACTTGCTTGTTGTCTTTAAAAGTTTGATTTATACTAACCAATGGTGTTTTTGTCTTTTCAGGTGAAGACGGAAATCATTTTCTGGTATTCAGTTTTAATAGTTGCATATGCCCCAAAGTAAAAGAAAGGGGGAAAACTGCAGAATTTTTGTTTCTGCTTTATCTGACAGCTATTAGCTCTTCATTCTAGGAGGTACTTAAAACAGCAGCAAAAACGATGTTCTTTGGCGATGGTGTGAGGCGAGGATCGAGTCAATCTGAGACCGCCGATTGCAGTAAAAAGAATAATAAATTTAAAAAAAGCGATCTGTGATTTTGGACTAAGTGAAGAACGTTTCTGTGGAAGAAGTTGAACGTATAAAAGTGCACATTGCTGCATTTTTTTTTTTGTAATCCTATGCAAATGCTCACATGCAATACGAATCAAGTGATAAGTTTCTGTTTTCAGTTTCTCGCCTATGCAAATGTGAAAAGTTTAAAAGGTTCAGTTAAATTTTATTTTCTTTACATGTCCCGGTGATTATATGTGACGAATAATGAAAGTGATATTGCTTCTGATAAAAAAAAAATCTGAAACGATCGAATAATGTGTATTTGTTTTCAGAACGCCTTTATAGTCAATCATGAATGTTGGCGCGATTCTGTTGGCGAAGTTGGCCAGTCGTCGGCAAATTTCTCGTCCCATCAACTGGCGCAATAATTACTGGTAATCAATTAACTCACTCTTGCGGTGGCTAACTTTTTGTTTTATGGATCATGCATTGATGTATTTGTTGCTTTTAGCAAAACTCAGTTGTTTATATAACTGATGTTATTCCGCGTTTCAGCAATTATGACTTAGTAGATGAAGATAACTTTAAATTAGTGTATTGTATAAAACATAAACTCGTGCATTTAATGAAATAAGAAAGGAAAAAGAAGGAAAAGAGCAGAACATAATTTTTTGAATCATAAACTAGTGAATAAAGTTTAGTATAAAATATCGCAATGCATGCATCATTAAATAGTACATAAAATAGATTTCAAATTAGTGCGTTTCAATAGATCATCAAATTAGTTTGTCGTCTGGATCAAAATTTGTGCATCATAACAATGCCCAATATAATGAAATTTCAATTAGTCGTATCGTTGAAGTTTTTGGATCCAAAAACGAAAGGTTTATCATTACAATATAACGATTTATTTATTTTTTGAATAACAGAAATGATTTTTTTCTCTTCATTTCAATATGCGAGTGCGAAGTTACAGATGCAGATAGATTTTGTTGATAAGTCACTATTGAAAATTTATAAAACAAGTTTTTCTCATGACATATCTATTTCCAATAGCTACGTGGTCTTTGTATATTTATAGTTTTTCGCTGCTGAATTTATCAGACATTGGCTCATAAAATATTTAGATAATTTAAAATGAGAATCAGGCTTGTTGATAATTATACAATTCTTTCGAAAAGAATATTAATATTGATCCATAAGGCAGTCAAGTTCGCCACTGCGTTGGCAAAGAAATATTTCGCCTTTCAAAATGTTATATGTTCTAACTTGCTTTCAGACAAATCATAATTGGGTACATCTGCATTACAGCACCCCCGGGCGTTTTCATTGCGGCTTTGGGACTTGGCCACGAACGCAACAATCATTCGCCAATCTCGTATAAAACGCTTGGCGAGATTGCACCTTGCCAAGATATCTAGGCTGCCACTGAATTTCGGTACTGACGAGATCGCACATATCTCGGTTACAGTTAAATCTAGGGAGCAACTGTAATGTAGAAGTATCTGTAATTGTTTGAGTACCTTACAATAAACAACAATGAATGATAATTAGTATTTATCAGATCAGAAAATGTTTCTGCAAAAAAATATTTCAGCAAGCATTTTTTCTCTAAGACAATCAGGGCGATTCTGGTGTCAATTGAACTTCTTCCCTTGTCGTTTTCAACCTGTCACGTGGATGAAATCGCATTCGATTCTCCAATCTGAAAGCAAATTAATCACGTGACCCTGTCGAAAACGACATCGAAGTTAGTCCGATGCGTACGAGGATCGACCTGGTAGATTTGACAGCTTTTTTTTTTTTTTTTTTTTCATATTTGACTGTTTGAAAGTGATAAACAATGTGATGCATTTAAAAAACATTCTAAATAAAATCCGGGAGATATATTAACGATTTCTAGATTGCTATACGTAACTATTAAATACGTTATTAATTGCATTTATTCTTGGCAATAATTTGATGCTTAACCAATACATTAAATTTTTCAAAAGCAATTGGGTCACAAGTACGTTAAAATATAAAAGCCATAAACTATTAATTTTCAATTTCACGAAGCTACTTCAAAAAAAAAATTCTCTTTTTTAACACATAAAAATTTATAGTAAAATTACTGCACCTGTTCAGTAATTTTACTATATTAATTCAGTAATTTTATTATATTAATTCCATCTATCTTGATTCAAGAATTTTACGAATTAGGATTTGTGAGCTTGTTTATTATAAAATTTTGAAACTTTCAAATTAAAAAAATCTCGTATTTTATTGTAAAAAAGCAATTCCAAAAAAGCCTATTTTTATATTCAAAACAAATGAAAGATTTAGATTTTGTACAAGTTTGAAATATGTTGGAAGCCAAATGTGGAAGCCCAATCAGCTTTCGTAATAATTTACTTTCATCTGCTCTTTTATTGTTGACTTAAAATCAACAAAATGTGTATAAAAATCCTACTTTATCTTTATCATATAAATGTGTGAATTTTTCTTTTTATTCAACTTAGAGCTAAGTCATTAGCTTTCAATTGTGCCTAAAAATTTACACCACATTTTGCTCTATTTGATTAATTTTTCTTTAAACCACTTCAATAAAAAAAATTATGTAGATAATTTGATGCAATATTTTATGTAGCCGCTTCCAATGTAAATAGTAGGAAATTGAATACAATTCATGGAGTTCTTAGCACGTAATTTCTTCTGCAAAACTCTATGCCAGGAAATAGTTTTTTAAGCAATTGCGTGACATTGTATTGAAAGATCTGTAGTTGCTGTGAGTGAAATTTAGTGATTTAAAAATAAAATCCATTGCCCAGCTCATACCGAAAATTTTTCGTCGAAAAGTATTTTTGGAATGTTTTTATTTCAACGAAGAAAGGAGATCTAGTTTATAGCATTTTTGTATTTTAGTGACAATGCTGAATAGCTATGAAAGTGAAGAAAAAGCAATATTCACCATTCTTATTTGCATAGTTCGTCGCAAAAAAATATTTTCAATGATGATAACGTAATAATAATTAATACTTAATGAAAAATCGATAATTGGGTTATTTTCTCAATTCGTTAACTTTTGTGTCCTTCATCCATATCTTCCAATTAAAAACCTATTTTCATTATCTAATGCTATGTTCTATTCAAGATGCTCACAAAGAGTAATGACAACGTGCATTGGCACTATTTTGCACTTAAATTATGTATTAAAAAAAATAATATATAGGCAAAATGTCATTTCCGTCCCGTGTCCCCATACACATTTGTCAACTTTAAAAAAAACTACTATATGAAGAAACAGTTTTAAAAATTAATACATATGCATTTTGATACAGTACAAGTGTGTACTTCAATGTACCATGTAAACATTCCTTATCATATTTACATATTTTGATAGAGAGCTCAATTGATACGTGTCCCCAGGTTTTGAAAAAAAATTCCCCCAAGTAGAAAAACCTTCAATAAAATTCTATAAATGGCGCTAGTTGGCAATAAAATAGCTCAAAATGTTTAAGAACATTCTTCTCAGCAGAAAAATACGCTTTAAACGAAGTTTACACATCTTTTAGGGTGTGTGAGGCTTGTTTTATCTTAAAAATTCTATGCGTGACTTTATTCAATGTCATTTCCGTCCCCCTGGTTATCTTCCAGAAAATTTAAATAAAATTAAAAAAAATTCCACTGCCGAATGTGTTCTTACGAACACTTTTAAGGTATCAACAGTAAAATTAAAGATACGAAAAACTTTTCACACTGTTTTCGAAAACCCACTGTTTTGTCATTTCCGTCCCTGTCATTTCCGTCCCCACTTACGAAGTGGTTTCGGGAGAGTGACATTTTAATAGATTTTAACAATTTTAATGCACATTATTTATATTGTTGTGTTATTTTTTAACATTTTTAGCACATTTCAAATGGCAATAAGTTAGACACATTGTTCAATCTTTAAAATTCATAATAATTTAGATAGAATGATATTTAGTTGTATGGAAGTTATTAGTTGTCTAATTAGTTACATCTAAATTTTAAAACTTATAAGAATAAAATTTTATAAATTTAACTATTCTAATCAATATTTTAAAACTAGTTTAGAATATTTTGTGTTTCAAAGTGTTTTTCTCTCACTGAATAGAACAAAATTAAGCATTTAAAAATAAATCCAAACGTTAATTGTATATTATTTCCACGAAATTTTTCATGGTAAGTTTTCTACACAATTTTGTTTGTCTCTTCTATTCTAGGAACAGTCTGTAACATTTACATTATTGTTTAGTTATGATTAACAATTCAAGTATAAATTAGAAATTTTATTTTTTATATTTGGTTTTGTTTATTTTTTTTTCCAAACTGTTAGTTGTTAAATTATTATATTCTTTAGGTAAAGTTCAAATGATACAATGGAGATGAAAAAAGTAGTTTAGGATATTTTGAACTCCAAAATAGTTTTTATCTACGGAACAGATCAACATTAAAGGAAAATATTTTTCAAAAGTAAATTTTTAAAATCTTAATTAAATTTCTCCTTGTTAGTTATCATATAATTATGTTTTATTTTTTTATTCTTAGAATTATTTAGAACAAATTCATTATTATTTTATCTAACTTACGACTTAAAATACTTATATAATAATAGTTATTTGTTCTATTTTGTAATTATGTTTACTTTTATGTTAAATTGCGTTACGCATTAAAAGTAAGGCTCTTCACCGTCACAGAGACTGATATAAAGCGAGTTGAAACCCTTCTACCAAAAAAACTGAAGTCAATTCCAAATATCATGAAGCTCATCAGTTGGTTTGGAATGAAAATAACAAATCAGTGTTAGGTTTATGCATGCTAACTTACGTTTCTTGCGAAACCGATCTTTCTTGTACTCATTATGCTTCGAGTCCGCCTACAGTTAATATTTTATAGACTAAATAAAAATAAATGTAAAACAGACAAATGAAAAAATAAAGAAACTTGTAACTCTTTGCAGTAAAAAAAGTTGGTATTGTAAAAGTTTAAAATTCCAACGAAAAATATTAATATTTCTTTAAAAAATTAGATTTAATCTGTTTTGTTTGTAAATAATATAAAAAAAATATATGAAGCAATATTCTAAATGGTGTATTTTGTTTTCTATGTCATTATTTATCAATTGAATAAAGTTTTAAAAATATTTCTTGAGTTAGGGAAGTGTTTAAGCCGGGAGATGGTAATTACACTTTTTACATTAAACTTAAACTTAAAACTGTCATTAAAATTTTATTTTTAATTTTTTTTCGTTGCTGAGCACTGATTTGTGATCTTAAATGAGTTGTCTTTAAACAAATATTAACAATTATTAATTAATTACAAGTTGAATTTTTCCTACTTGGCATTGGCAAAAGTTAACGTGTTGAGAAAATCACCCAATTAACAGTATGTTTGAGTTTTTGGGTACTTAAATATTTCTAAATTTCTAATTGTGCAATTTCATTTAAGGGCTTCTCTCCCAAAATATTTATTTCTGTTTTTTTATGTTAAAATATATATTTACAACAAGCCCCCCTTTTTTTTTAATTTACCAACAAATCTTTCGTCGAAAATACCGCTTCAGTTTTACCCATATGGATTCATTTCTTTGTGCCGTAACCATGGTTAAGGCCATTAATCAGAATTTAGTTTAGGTTAAAATGCCAGATTTAACTACCTGGGATTGTAAAAGCCTTATCAGATCCAGAATGGGAACAATTACAGAAAAGATATTTTTGAACTATAAAAGAGAAGATATATTCATACAAGGTATAAAGCCGATACTCAAATTAAAAAAATACATTATCATTTTGTTTGAAGACAACTTTGTTGAAAATCATAGCCTAGTTCATTCTGATGAACTTCAACTTTAACAATTTATGAAAAAAGGCAATAAATTGAAAAACAATATTTACCTGATGTGTTAAGAACTTTTTGAACAACTTATTTGTGTCAACTTTCCAGCCGGCGCTGCCTCCATACCGACATAGATTGTAGCGCTTATTTCTCGCATACACTGATAAAAGTTTTTTAACAGATAAACAATTTGTTTACAAACAATATTGTTTACAAACTGATAAAAGTTTGTAAAGTCACCAACTTTTGACGACAACTGAAAGTAGGTCAAAGGGATAGAGAAGATTAGTCAAGGACAGCCATTTCCAGCGCCACCAGAACTGAAGGTATAAAACGAAATTCACATCTAGTGTATCTGTTACATACGAGCGCCCGCTGGAAGGTTAACAAAAGTTTAAATGTTGTCTCATCAAAAATTGCATTTGAGTTTTTCAGAAACCAATAAATCAAACATTCGTTTCAATACAAATTTTCGAGAAACTGGAAGAAAAAGAAAAAGTCTGAATCTTGTCACTGTTCCTTCTCAGTATTGAAGATTTACAGTTGCTAACCATTAGTTGTTGATGTTTTATATTATGTTGCTGTTGATAAATCATCGTCTTTTCATGTGATGTGATAACTGATGAAATCTCGAAGCGCTAAAGGTATTACAGCCTGTGAGATTGCATGTAATATACAAGAACCCTTTGAGTGTTGACTCATTTCAAGCCAGTATAATTTATGTAAAAAATCATGTACCCTGTAGCGTATTTTGTTTGTATGACCACTCATGCATCAGTATCAGCAGAATTCCATTTCACGAGAATTCGTTATATTTATGTATAGTTTCTTGAGTCCATAGTGAATTGTTGTTCTCGTTGTCTATGTCGTTTAAAACTGTGGCCATTTTTATATGTTTGCTGAGCTCAATGTTGTGTCTATTACGAAGACAAGATGTCAAAAAAAATCAATTCTCAGCCTAATAAAGCTACTTCCAAGCATTTATTGAGTTTATTTATTGATGTTTCTTCTTTACTGTACATTTTTATAGGACTTTTACACTGAAAAAATGAACTGTTGTTTTTACAGTATAATACTGGCAGCAGAGGCTCCAGTTTAAAACTGTAAAATGCACAGTAATAAACTGTAAAATTAAAAACTTTACAGTTTATCAGTGTAAAATTAGCAATTTTTACAGTTTGTTACTGTAAAATTAACTGTATTATACTGTAAAAACATCTATTTTTTTACAGTGGACTATTACTCTTTATAAAAAGAAAAAATATAGGTATATCTCACACCATATCGCGAAATACCACATATAAAAGTGACACAACTCAAAAAAACAGCATTAGAGAAAATCAAAATATTACGCAATACAGTGGCCGCCGCTTATATGAATCACGTTAGTTCTAAACAGTTTCGATTCAACAAAGCGATTGATGCAATTAAAAGGCTAATTTAATAAAGCTTGATTTAATTCTGTTTTTGACGTTTTAATTCATTAAAGCGGTTGATTCAATTAACCGGCGTCTACTGTAAAAAATACTTACATGCGTAATAATAAACAAATACTATACTGAACATCAAAAAGGCCCCAATTATTATTTGAAATTTTGAAAGCAACAACTTCATAATTTAACAAAAACGAAAATTTTTTTAATGTAAATTTTTTTTTACTAACGTCAATTACATGCTTAAAACACAGTTCATGTGAAGAGTGCTAAGTGGCACTGTTATAAAATATTTTACCATTTCACACATTATTTCTTTTTGCCCCAAATTAATCTGTATAGATTAAAAAACTATGAAGAACTGGTGCACAACGAAAACGAGTACATTTATTAGCCTATAATCAAAAATAAAGATAGAAAATAGTACATATTCCAGAAGAAAAAGCTAAGTAGTACCTGGAAGAGGATTGAGTTCTCTAAACCCATGCAGTATAAGTAGTATCAAACCCAAAGGAAGTTAAACTAATATCAATATAGGTAGAAAAACTAATACGAAAACTACTAAGAATACCAAACTACACTACATGACTTAAATAAATAATAAGTAATGAAATGTGGGGCAAAAAGATATGGTTAAGAGAACTTTTTCAAAATTAACAATTTGGAAATTTGTTCAGGAAACTATCGTACATGAAGAAAGAACAATATATTTTATTATGAATCATACTTTGAAACATTATTTTTCCTTTTTGGTGTTGATTTTATGCCTTCAAAGAAAAATTTTAGTACGAATAAATAAACGAAAGAATGAATGAATAATGAAACAATAAACCAAATAAATTAATAATGCATGAGAAAAATTTAGTGAATGAATAAAGTAGTGAACGAACAAGAAGATAAGTAAACGAATGAATTAATGGTTACATAAGTAATTAAATAAATCAAATGAATAAGCAACTGTGAACTATTTTACTTTGTTCCGCATGCACTTCGACAATTGTTACATTGTTACGTTACAAATTGTTACATTAACTAAAAAAGGACTTCACTGAATATTAGAAAATCTCAATTTATGTTTAAAATCTGAATGACAAAACCTTTTTTAATTTTAAAATAACAAAAATATTTTTTGATAAACAGTAAAATTCAATATGTATATCGAATTTCGATAATGAATTGTAATATTTTATTCCTTGGCAGTTAAGGCTATTTATTTTTAATAAGAATAAACTATATACTTCTGATCATAGTAAAACCGAACTACCTAATAATTAAAGCAGTGAGTAACCGTCCCTAAGCAAGGGTGGGAACATGCAATACACAGCCAACTCAGTCATTTCGATCCATGGACTGTAGTTTCGTGCTTATTATGCACTCATCAGCATGGAAAACGAAAGTAACCGAGTTGGAGTTTAAAAAGAAAAAAAAAGGAAAAATCCCAGAAAAAACAAGAAATATTTTGAAGCTGCCGTATCTTTGAATGACAGCATTTCAAACATTATTATACAGATGTTTTAAACAAGTTTTCTTGACTAAAAACCTACATAAAATAAAATTTGAATCGATCAATGTATTTCAACGTTGAGAATTCACCAAAAATAATCTTTAGAAATTGAAATGCCATTCATCGCACAGTGCATGGCAACATTGCAATAAAGTGTTCTTCCTTTTTTCATTGAATTTAAACAAACAATAAGGCAAGGCTCTCAGCAAGCAGTCCTTCGTTTCCTCACCGTGAAACCGGTCGGTTTCCGAAATATATAAAAATAAACACACACACAGGAAGATTTTTTTTCCAGAAGCCATTAGCTTCAACATACATGAGGACTGCGTACTATGCGCTTTACCTCCTGACAAACACAGGACAGATTTGCGGCACAGAGAGGATAAAATAACATCCATGGGTAAGGCGGGATTCGAACACGCAACCGCTTGCTTACGAGGATAGTACTCTAGTCTACCTCTAAGCCCACGTAGCCCCCAAGGTAACTTCCAGTATAAACAAAAAGTATTCCAAATGTATCATACCTTCGAAAGATTTGAAGCCTTCAATGTATTTTATCGTTCAGAGTTCATAAAACCTAGTACTTTAAATTGAATTGTCATTCATCACCCAATGTGTGGCAACATTTCCAACCTTCTTTTTCTTAGATTAAAAAAGTATTTAAAAAAAGAAAGAAAGAAAGGTTTCAGTACAAACCAAAAATATTTCGGAACAATGTATCTTTGAAATAAACCTTTTAAAAGATTTTTATAGTTCTTTAAAAAAATATAAAAACTTTCTTGGCTGAAAACTTCTATAAAATAAGATTAAAATCTTTCAACGTATTTCATCCTTCAGTGTTCACAAAACCTAATCCATTAACTTGAATTGTCATTCATTACGCAATGTGTGGCAACATTTCAATAAAATGTTCTTTCTCTTATTATTAGATTAAAACATGCAATAAAAAATATTTTTAAAAAAGATGTAAAGTTCTAGTACAGACGAGAAGTGCTTCAAAGCTACATATCTTTGAACTAACCCCTTTTGAAGATTGTTATATTTCTTCTTTAAAAAGAAAACTTCCTTGGCTGAAAACCTCTATACAATAAGATTTGAATCCTTCAATGTCTTTCATCGCTCAGTGTTCAGAAAACCTAATCCTTTAAATTGAAAAGTCATTCATCACACAATGTGTGGCAACATTTCATTAACGTGTTCTTCCTCCTTTCCCCGGATTAAAAAACTAAAAAACCGGAAAACTTTTTCTGTCAAATGTGCTCTTTTAAAGAATTTCAATTGCCGGAAGATCTTGGCAGTCATGCAGAGTGTCTTTCACACCGGGAACTCTTCAACCCCACGAAGCTGACGTTGCTTTTACAAGAACAAAATATCTCCTTCTAGTCGAGACAACAGCAAAATATAAAGATTTCGTCTCCTCAAAATCATACTTAGTCGTGAACAAGAAATACAACCGAGTTCAGCGCTGGAACAGGTTATAATTAAATCTCCCACCATCTCTTGACAGTACGCTGCTATCTTATGGCACAGCTATTATTGTGTTTTTTTTTTGCAAAAGAAATAGTTTTCGAAGAGTGGTAAAAATAGCTTTTAAAGTTAGGAAGGGCTAGGCATTTGCATGTTGTAAACAAGGGTTTATTTAAATCTACTTGAAGTGCTGGTTCCAAGAAAAAAAAATATGAAGTTTCAGTTTTTTCCCCTCTTAGTTCAAGCTTTTTCAAATGTGTTTTGAGTAACGAGAATAGTGGAGAAAAGCTGGGTGACAAAACAAAGGTTGCTGTCATATGATGTTCAAAATAAAGATGGCAAAGCCTGTAATAAATACTGCTAATTAGTTTGCAAAATAACAACGCATTTAAACATTTTAAAACATTATGTAATTAATCTGTTTCTTCCCCTTAACCTTACTAATCTGTTTGCTCTCTGGAAAAGCATAGATGAAATTTAATGATTTTTTTTTTCGCCTATTTCATTTTTTACTTCAGAAATTTTTTTTAATTTTTTTCAAAATAAAGTTTTTCTAACGGTTTTTGTGTCAATCTAAATACAATGTTCACCCTTTTTTTCTCCCTTTTATGAGTTTTTGGAAAGAAAAAACCTTTTAAAATCCATATTTAAAGTCTTCATCTATTACATAGGAAGACTAACTTTCAAAGATGTCCATATAATATTATTTTTTTTTTGTTTAGAAAAAATACTAGAGGAAGGAATCAACCCCTTTAAACAAAAGCTTAAACTTCACGCGCATGACAAAATTATTGATAGCAAAACTCAGAATTAAAAATCAGATTTCTAAAAGCTAAACGACATAAAATATGGCTACTTGTAAATGACTAATATTTAGTGGTTTGGCTACTATTTAGTAAATATTTCAACCGCATTTTTCTACGCATTTTTATTGGCATTATGTCTGCAATTATCTATGCCCAATGATACGAATCCAACTTATACCAATTCACCGTTCTAACCGAAATTAGTAAACTTAATTGGAGGACACGTTCTGTACCATCATTAACTAATGATTGATGGCGGTTATTGCATGACAAATCTAATAAACGCAATCTTGGCCGCATCTACATATTGATCATGTAAAGCACTTGAACTCAAAGAAAAATACGTACAAAAAAAAAATGGAGATCACGGGTACAAAGGGCAGGAGAAACCCTCGTATGTTTTGGAACAAGAGATAGATACTAGTAGCCGTGGTAGGTGCTACTTGTACAGTATGATTAAGAGAATCTTTTAATTGAACGATTCTCTAAAGCATACCTACGATTTGAGTTTGCGCGCATTTTACTCAAAACTATAAAAAGTTTACTTCCATCCCTTTCGCCCCTTACTGCCTCACATATAGAAGGAAAAAGACTACAATCATTGAAAGTTTAATCAGTGACATAAACCTGATGGAGATCAATTTATACAATCGCAACTTATCACCAACTCACAGACTTCTGAATTTCTCGTTACACTCCAAGAAAAATAATAGTTTATTACATACTTTTCTTTCCTCGGAGCCCGCTTCTAAATGTAATTATCAAATATACCGTTAAACTTAGTGCATTACCAAGTGCTATTATTAACAATTATTTTAATAACCTGATGAACTGATTTGTATCATAAACCACTTGTAGGGAAAAAACTGGGCGTGCCACTTAACAATTTCATCTAACGATCAGTGTAACTACTGGGTTGAGGTAGAAAGTAATCATACTTAGTAGTACTCAATATATATATATATAATCAAAAGGTTTTTTACAACATGTAGATGAAGAATAGTTATTGTGCTTCGCATTAAATATAATGCCAAAACATTGCGTGATTTTGCATATTTTATTGCATTTTCAGATGTCCTGCATAGTTAAATTTGTGTATTTCAGTAAACAAATGTTTTGAAGGTGAACTTGTCAGTTAATTTTATCCGGAGTTTAGATTATTCATGTTATAATACAATCGAAACCGGACACATTCAGTTGAATATCATTGCTAATATTTCCTGAAGCAGCACAACTTTTTTTCAGAACAGCACCATTTCTCAGGTTTTAATTTTACCATCATTCGTCCCCTCAACCTCGCCCTAATTTTACGATATTTTACTCGTTACATATCATAAAAGAAATTCTTTTAATTGCGTCTCATTAACACTGTTACTACCATGTCTAACATGTGTGATATTCAGTAGTGTTTTTGTTGGAACACCGGGCTTTAAGATGTGATAGACCGTGTCCCAATCGTTGCCGCTTCGTGAATATTTGCAACTTTCACTTGATAGTCACGGAAAAGGATTCCACTTGTCCCAGTCAGGGCCGCCAAGAGCCAAACCATCTCATTTTGGTCTCTGCCACCTCTCCCATAAAACGTATAAGCATTGTACACTCCAAACTCGTACCACTCCCCCAGTTTCCAACTAGGCCGACACAGCCAGTCGTCGGCCTGGTCTCAAGGAAGGTTTTATTTTTAGCATGCTTCTCAACCAGAAGAGCTATCATCATTACGTCCAGTTACGAGCTAAAGCATCATCCTTATGCACATTTAATAGTTGATTATCTTTAGAGTATATAACATATAACAATCACATCTGTCATCGTCACTCAATATAAAGAATGCAGAGACCGACAAAAACTTTAAATTCTTAAAAAACCAGATAAATATTTTAAGTTCAAGATAAATTATTTCTCTGCATTTCTCAGAAAATTCAGTGTAAATGTGACTTCTGAAGGAATGTTGCTTTGAAAAATATAGTAGCCAAGGATTTTTTAGGCGCTTTGGTGGCCTGGCGCCCCGAATTAGCCAAGCACTGGTTATACCATTGCACACCCCCAAAAGTTTAATTTATTTTACTTCTATTTTTAAAAATTTCTTTTTATGACGCAAAGGAAGTATACTGTAATCCTTTGAAAGCCTTTTCACTCAAGTCTTAACCTTAAGTTCTATTTTACTCACCCCGAATCGATGATATTGAGTAAACCACAGAAAATTAGGAAAAGCAATTAAAAATAATAATAACAACAAATAAATAAACGTAAAAATGACTAATTTTTGAACAAGGAAAGCAGTTTAACACTGGTAGTAAATATCTGAAGACCGGCAGGCCCGTCCTTTAAGGGGATCAGAGGGGGTCAACTGTCTCTCCCCCCTGACTTTGAGAAAGCAATGTATTTACATATAAGTGGGAGCTGTTTTTTATGTTTTCCGGTGAAATTGTATTGTGTTTCTTCCCTTTGCCCCCCCCCCCTGGAAAAAGTTGAAATGACGGCCCTGAAGACCGGTCAATTTCTCCCCGGACCAACAGCTGCAAGTACCAGGTACAGAGGGGCATCATTGAAAAGAAAAATAATCGAGGAGAAATTGCAGGATGCTTCCTAATAATCAACCACAAATTCAATTCTTCCATAAACTTTAACCTTTTCCTGGAGCAGTTCTACGAATATCTGACTCTCCTCGCTGGGGTATTGTTCGTGCCCTCGTCCATTACGCGTATTGTACGAACGATTATCCAAAGCCTCACCCCCACCGGTGACACACATCAAGCAAGCCCCATTCCCAGAAGCGCAAGATCTTTCAAGAAGACCAACTGACATGAATTCCATTTCGACCTTGAGCCAGCATCAACGCCCAACCCACCATCTCCCCCTCCTCTTTTTTAAGATTGAAACGTTTCATTTACCAGAAATGGCACAAACGGCCCAAATTATACGGAACTGTAAAATCATAAGTTTCAGCGGAATTTTAGCTCGTCGGTTTGCAGAATTATGCAGGGTTCACAAATGACTCCAAGATGTAATTCTATATTTCTATACGCACGATAATCGTGCTGAAATGATGGGTCCACCCTCGTACTTAAAATCTCTTAATTGAGAGTAAGAACCCCTTATGACCTTGATGATTAGAACACTCTTCGTATTTTGGAATATAATTTTATATTTAATTAAATCAATTTCATGTGATTTTCAAATTTCATTCTGAGACTGTTTCAAAATGATAGGTTTATCTATTAAATCGTTTCCCTCAATATGTTTATTTTAGATGAATTTGCGTAACTATCATAGTTGAGTCTCACTGCTTTCCTGTTTTGGGCACCAATTTCAACAGCAGGATTTAAATAGGCGAAATGGTTCGTGGTTGCAGTATTTCACTAATTGAGCAGAAAAAATGACTTACATTTAGAAGTGTGAAATATCAAACAAAGAAATAGATTTTTTTTAAAGGTTCCCATAATATTGTGACGTCTCTTTTGCTACTTGGAAATGCTTACGAGAAGAAAAAATTATTTCGTCCATCAAAAACAGATCTAAAAGAACTACTGCAAAAGAGCTGGATTTGGGAAATATAAGCTAATCCACTTCAGCCAGACAACATAATCCTCTGATATCTGAAAAAAAAATAGCGTGATAAAGAAGTCCGGAAATTCAGTTTACTTGAAGAGGAAGTCGGATTCGAAATTCACTAAAAATCACAAAGAAAAAATTGTTAACATTTCCACAAGATTTTTAAAAATTGAAAAGAAAAAAAGATCAAAGTTCGGGGGAGTATTCAACGGTCCACAATTTTACTATTTTCTATGAAAGGAAATGGTGCTGTTTATTGTCCCACACGATGTTAGGGGAGAAAATTATTTAACTTAGTGTAAATGTGTAATTAAAGGGTTATTTTATAAAAAGTGAAGACTGCGATTACTTACTGAGTGTTCAATTATATTTATAAAAGAATTCCTGAGAGTTCGGGAGTGCAAGATACACACATATTCCCGAAAAAGCGGATAGTGGTTTTGTTATTGTTTGCCCGGGTTCAGATGAAGAGGAAAACTAGTATAGTACTTACAGGCAACCGTTTGAACGCTCAAGAATAATAGGAACTTCTAATAATCTGCTGTTATTCATTATATCGCTTATAAGCTACAATACTCCAGGCATGTAAACTAACAAAATTGAGGCAAAAAAAAAACCCCTGATTTTTAAATTTTCCCCAGCAACAACAGTGGTGCATCTTCGAAAAAGAATTAAAAAAAATAAATATAATAAAGAAAATATATTAAAAAATCGATGGAAAAAACCAAGGTTTTATATAAAGCTAATTTCCTCAAGAGCTACAGTACACAGAAAACATTTCTGATGCTTACTGTTTGGTTTTCGTAATGGGAGTATAAATGAATCGTGTTCAGTTAAACTTTGAAATATTTTCTTCTAAATTTGGAAATTTTAAGGATTTATCACTCAATTTTTTTTTTTTTTTTTTTTACACTACCACGCGCACCAGTTACAAAAACTAACTTTTTGCGAGTTTTTTGACAAAGATAGATGAATTTCGCCTTTAAATTAATAATTATTATATTTCTTAAAAAATTCCAATTCTGCTGCCATTATTGCTGGTGAACGAATTATCACGTTTTTTCGAATTTCTGAGCTATACGGCTGTTGTCCATGGTGAGCGATATATTACAGAATTGAAGTTAAAGGACTTTTTATCATTTTCATCATTACACAACATGGCTTTACATATTTTTAATATATTATTCCAACGAATTTCCTTTCATATAATTTCCAAAAAACTTTAAAAAAAAAAAAAAGCAAATCATTTCTGGCAAATGTAACTCTATTCTTGATACCCGTCACCTTTTGTTACCAACGTTTCAAAAGGCAGTTTGACATGGTCAACGCACCAAAACATTAAAACAGCGTGGGAAAGAGACGAAATAGAGATATAGCTTTTCATCAACGTCTGCATTTATTTTAAATTGAGATATTTTACGCGGAATATTTCTCAAAGCTTTTCCCTTTTAAATGAGAAATGAATAAGCTAAGAAAGCACAGAAAAACGCCACATCTGCCAATCTAGCAGGGATAATCAAAAAGGTTTGCAGGCGAGAAAGGGTTGTTTATTAAGTCAAACCTATCATTTTTTGATTCCATTTACTAGCCGAAGTTGGAGTTATTTAAGAAAAAAAGGTCTTCAGATTCAAATTTCCTATGTAATTCAGTTGCTAACCTATTGAATTCACTTTTCTTTATTTTTTCAAATTTATTATTGAGCTATGTGAAGCTGTCTCCATAAAAGATGGATCTTTCTAAATTAAACGTCCTGGTTCGAAGGTAAAAGTAAATTTTTTTTTTGTTAAAAATATGCACAAGTCATCAAAATTTTGACTTAAGCTTACAATTAGGATAATTATAGTGCAGAATAGCGATGCGCACGATGCTTCGTTAACTCTACACCATAAATAAATTTAAAATAAAAAATGAAACAAATTGCTACCGTATTACTCTCCAAGTAGAATAGAGTTCAGTACACATGTAAGACAGGTGGACTGAACTAAAGAAATGCCCTCTCTCTCTCTCTTTCTCCTTTTGATGACGTTCGTTTTTCTATTAATATGTAGTCTCACTCAAAGATTTGAAGGGTTTTTCAAGCTCCCACAGATGCTGGCTGAATAATATTCTAAAGGAAGTGTTTATCATGTTTTGGAAAAGCAATTCTTTGTAATATGTAATTTTAATACGTCATTTGAAAATTTGCTTACAAAACTTGCAACGAGGAATTTAATAGAAAAGTTTGCCATTCAAATATCCAGTCTGTCTGAAATTATAAATGCGAATCTGCATAGAGTTTATGCCATGGACTTGAGCAAGCAGTGTGTCTAGCTTAGTGACACGTATGACCAATGGCTGGTGTGGTCTACTACAGTTTCCCTAAGTCTTTTACGCGGACCCCCGGGAGTCTACGAACTCATGCCAAGGGGTCCTTGGTGCTACCTTACTAAAACGTAAAAAAATAATTGAAATTTAAGGACGAGTAACAATATTTTAATTCAAAACGAAATCACTTTCATAAAGAATAAAAAAAGTTCTTGATTCCGAACAAGCAGGGCGCAGCAAATCTCCCGGAACTTTCGATTATGATACATATTTCCAATCCTAAAATAATATCTAGTATGGTATCTTATATTGTGGTACACTGTTAAAATTACAGGTTGTGCACAAGCTCCTGAAAGCTGAAACGTTGTAGCACCAGCGGCACCCCCATAGACCATACCATTCAGAGGTTGCAATTTCGTCCTTGATACGAACTCATCAGTCTGGAATAGTCGCTTATCGAACTGGGGGCAGATGTGCTCTCATTGAAGCTAAGATTTCCGTCCAACTTGTCGATAGAATCAATTCACCAAACGAACCGTTATGTACCAATTTCCAGAATGATGAGTCCATAACAAGGACGAAACTGCTGCCTCTGTATGTCATAACCGGGCTGTTGGTCATTGCTTGCAGTTCTGCCTTTGATCTGGCTTGTAGAAATTACTTACTACATAAAAGTTCAAGTAGCTAACTGGAAAATTCTTTGCAGTTAGGCACACTGCTAAAATTACAGGTTGCACAAGGCACCTTTAAGGGTGAAACGCTGTAACACCAGCGGCACCCCCTGAAGGGTGCCATTTGACTCCCTATGACGCCAGTAGTAAGCGCAGGTATATAGTAGGCAGAAGGAGGGGAACAACTCAACAGTGGGCGTGGTCGCTCCGCCGCCATCTTGGATTCATAACCTTGCACGAGGGTTTTTTGGATGACGTCATCAATGACGTCACGTGATTTCTCATAACCTTGCACGAGGGTTCCGACGCCATCTTGGAATCTTGCACGAGGGTTTCGACGCCATTTTGGATCTTAATTATCTTATTTTTAACTAATTAATTAATTGAGCAGCCATCTTGGATGATCACGTGATTTCTCCGCCATCTTGTATTGACGCGTTAATTCATGTCTGATCTTGACTTACTTAATTTTTCGTTTAATTACTTTATTTAATTTATTCTTACTGAAATAATATTTGCGAGGGTAATATTCTAAAATTCTGTTCCCATGCGTGGGGTTTGAACCCCGGACCTTTCGCTCCGAACGCGAGTGCTCTAACCACTAGACCGGACTAGGCAGTTACTTATGATGGACAATAAAACTATAAGAGCGTAATTTTAGTAGTCGCGTTCATAAACAATAAAGGAAGCTTGGGGGAACTTTAAGATGCTGGAGAAAAAAATAGTGGCGCCATCTGTCGGTGACTTTTGGGCATTATAGAGGAAATTTTAAGAATTGAAATTGTAAGAGAAAAAATAGTGGCGCCATCTATCGGTGACTGTAGGCAGCAAAGAAAGCTATCAGAGATTAACTGTCTTAGTGGATATTTATCTAAGCAAATTTTTTATTAGAAAATAGTGGCGCCATCTATCGGAGTGCATAAAAATGAATCTTTTATTTGTAGATATATAATTTTAAATAAAAATGAAAATATTTTAGTGGGATTCGAACCCGCGATCTCAGAGTTGCATGAAGGAACCATAGCATGACTGGCAAGCGCTATACCGATCATGCTATGGTGACTTCGTGAGATTTATGTTATTTGTGAAAGACTTGCGGCTAAAACAAAGTTTAACGACGTCTTGACTTGTTTGATCATGTTTTGAGGAACGTTGTGAGTAAGGTACAGAGTTTATAAAATGCCGTATAAATAGAGTAACATAATGATGTTTACCTCATTATATCAATATGAATTTTAACGTACGGATTGATCATAATCGTTGCTGTAATGGACAAGGTTCTGACTCCTCTGTATCGGAATCCTCAAATTCCAGGAAGCTTTGGAGGTGTGAATGCTTTACATCGTGCTTTAAAAGGACGCGTGAAGACAAAGGAGATCAAAAAATGGTTGCAGACCAAGGACTCGTACACTTTGCACAAGCCTATAAGACACAAATTCCAGAGAAATCGAGTCATCGTGGGAAATATAAACGAGCAGTTTCAATCTGATTTGGTCGATATGCAGTCCCTAGCAGATACCAATGATGGTTATAAGTATTTACTGACTTGCTTGGATATTCTATCAAAGTATGCATGGGTTATACCACTAAAAAGCAAGAAGAGTGTTGAAATTGTATCCAAGGCCATGTCCCTTTTGCAGAGACAGTCCTTGATAAAAGGGCATTCCGCTCCCTGTTTGCCCGACATAATAGTCTTCAAATTTTTTAGGACAGCAAGTGTAAGGAACAAGCATGATTCACGTTTTGTTCACAAATGATGATGTACGTCAATGTCATGCAGTATTTATACAATTTGTTTCATGCGAAAATGCAGCACAATGTATACCATTCCTCGTTCAAAAGGTACGAATTCGCCAGAATGTAGACGCAAATCTATTTCAATTGTTTGAAAATGTTGCCTAATGACAGGTAAGTAGTGGGGTCTCGTATAATGAACATTAATCATTTCACCATCTCTTCCTTCTACTTTGATAATTTTTAAAAGAGGAGCTTTAACATCACCTACGATTTGTGGCTCCACAAGGTCACAATACACATACATGACGGGAAAGGAAGCTGCCGGATCGGCTACGAAAGGACTCTGTATCGTTTCATTAAACTCTCCGGCCTCAAAACCTAAAAGTTCCGCTATACCTGTATGAAGAACGACTTTACAGCCTTCTTCTTTTATTTTTATTGTCACTCGTTTTGTTACAGGATGATAAATAAATTCTATTTTATTCTTGAATGTCGTTAAAGTCATAGCTTTCAAGAGATCTGGGACTGTTTCATAACAACCAGGAGGTACTCGTCTCCCTTGTACCTTTCCATCGCCTAAATCAAATCCGAATAAATTATTATTCGACCTGAGGTTGTACCACGAATGAGGGTATATAATATCTGTTAAACCTACTTCCCATTCATGATGACTCAAGTGAATACTGGATGGGAGCTGTGTAATAAAATGGGAAGTTGTATTCTCAGGGAAATAGCGACTAGAGCTGTCACTGATGAGTGTCACAAAGAATGACATGATTACGACTAATTGCCAGAGGTCAGTACAGCACTCTTTTATATCCCTTTCACATCACTCACCCATGTATTGAATTTTTCAGGATAACCTTGAAACTTTACAAAATATTCAGTTCTTCCTAAACGTCGTCTTGTTTTTAAGACCTTCTCAATGGGATAATACCCGGAATCTGTTATTTTCTGAAGCTCTTGTGAATAAAAGGTACCCTCTAATACTTCGCCAGCTAGATCTTTTAGCTTATACACTACGGGATTTCTGGGTAATACTTTATGAATCGTAAATATTTCTCTGGTCCAATTCTGCTCATATCCTTTCTCAAATCGTAATTTTTCTTTACTTATTCTTACTGTATCTCCTACTTTCAGTGAAGATTTCATTTCATGACTTGTAGACTCGAGATCCCCATAAAGATTTTTCCAAGCTTCATCTTGATTATTTACAGTCACTGAAGAAGGCTTCATTTTTATGCTTCGATGCCACGTATTATTGTAACTGTACACCAGTTTATCAATCACATCGATGTAGCGTTTCGTATTCATTTCTGTAATGTAAGCGCAGGTATATAGTAGGCAGAAGGAGGGGAACAACTCAACAGTGGGCGTGGTCGCTCCGCCGCCATCTTGGATTCATAACCTTGCACGAGGGTTTTTTGGATGACGTCATCAATGACGTCACGTGATTTCTTATAACCTTGCACGAGGGTTCCGACGCCATCTTGGAATCTTTCACGAGGGTTTCGACGCCATTTTGGATCTTAATTATCTTATTTTTAACTAATTAATTAATTGAGCCGCCATCTTGGATGATCACGTGATTTCTCCGCCATCTTGTATTGACGCGTTAATTCATGTCTGATCTTGACTTACTTAATTTTTCGTTTAATTACTTTATTTAATTTATTCTTACTGAAATAATATTTGCGAGGGTAATATTCTAAAATGCTGTTCCCATGCGTGGGGCTTGAACCCCGGACCTTTCGCTCCGAACGCGAGTTCTCTAACCACTAGACCGGACTAGGCAGTTACTTATGATGGACAATAAAACTATAAGAGCGTAATTTTAGTAGTCGCGTTCATAAACAATAAAGGAAGCTTGGGGGAACTTTAAGATGCTGGAGAAAAAAAATAGTGGCGCCATCTGTCGGTGACTTTTGGGCATTATAGAGGAAATTTTAAGAATTGAAATTGTAAGAGAAAAAATAGTGGCGCCATCTATCGGTGACTGTAGGCAGCAAAGAAAGCTATCAGAGATTAACTGTCTTAGTGGATATTTATCTAAGCAAATTTTTTATTAGAAAATAGTGGCGCCATCTATCGGAGTGCATAAAAATGAATCTTTTATTTGTAGATATATAATTTTAAATAAAAATGAAAATATTTTAGTGGGATTCGAACCCGCGATCTCAGAGTTGCATGAAGGAACCATAGCATGACTGGCAAGCGCTATACCGATCATGCTATGGTGACTTCGTGAGATTTATGTTATTTATGAAAGACTTGCGGCTAAAACAAAGTTTAACGACGTCTTGACTTGTTTGATCATGTTTTGAGGAACGTTGTGAGTAAGGTACAGAGTTTATAAAATGC